>CM035440.1:37631462-37633962 GCA_020310875.1 Ceratopteris richardii
TTGAAGCGCTTTTTAGCGAGTATTTCGCATGGAACTTTAAAACCTATATAAGAGAGCATTGAGGTCACTTCTTAGAACATCCCAACACAAGCTAACGCTAGCTTAGGCCTCTACGGGAGGTGGTGGTGCTCTAGCACTCATGGGATAGCCATGTTGCACTTTGTGAAGCTATGTTGAGGAGCAGCCATGGAATTCTTCTTGGAGAAGAGTGAGCTCACACTCTTGCTTATGGAGAAGACTTACCTATTAGAAGCTTGGTTGTGTGGATCAGCCATCTACATGATGTATTTGAAGATTGTCTTCTACATGAATATTATGGAGTACTTCAAAGACATTGGATGGAGCTTAACATAAGATTGCATCTTATGTTAACTATTCAGGTACATATTCTCTTTATGCATACATGTACTACTTGGAGCTTATGGAGGCAGTGGCATCCATATCTAGAGGAGTCCTATTCGGCATACATGGAGGCAGTGGCATCCATAAAGAGAATCAGTAAATGCATGCTACATGCATTCAGATGAGATGTTAGAGAAGGTGTTTCCATATGAGTATGAGGATTTCTGTCAGCAACATGTTAGCATTCTATCCTAAGTCTGTAGTATGTGATCTTTCACACACACATCTGATTTAGGGTCTTCCATAGCCTAAAATCAGATTAGGGTTTGCTGAGTATCAGTTTCAAACTGATCTTTCCTCTTTCAGTCACTCATATACACTCTTCTACAACCTATCATGTCATACATCTCATACATATTCAGATATCTTTCCCTCCATCTGAATATTCTTGTAAATTTTGTACATACACTCGTCCATCTATTTCTGTTCACATAAAGTGGTTGAGATTTTGACTCCCACATTGTAATTTGACATTTGTATATATGATAATGTGAGTAAGCAGTGGCTTATGTAACACTTTGAACATGTTGTATAATCTCTCTCTATCTTTTTCTCATCATTGTATGATTAAGTGTGGTATGTTCATGTTTGTCAATGTTGAAAGATACTGGAATCTGTGCCATAGATCCTGGACCTATGGGACCTGTGGAATTTGTTATGGGCCTACCTAATTTCCAATAGATGTTTGAATCGAAGAAAATCAAAAAAGAAGTTAGAGTTTGCATGCAAATCGTTCACTTCTGTGCATCTGGCTCTTACTTTGGAAGACTTGATGGCTTGATTTTCAATTAATTCCACGCATTTGTATGCCTTACAAAATTGAGCATACTCCCCCTGAGAAAGTAGCTGTCCAGAATCAACCCTTTCAGCCATGAAGGAGATAAGCTGTTGAGCTTCATGTTTAGCAGAATTGAGAATCTTAGAGAAAACTATACCACATTCTCTAATTACGTCTTGTAATTTTGCTACTAAAAATTCCCATTTCATGTAAGCTAAAACCCTCAGTGAGAGCACATGCTGAATGAGACTTTGCACCTTGGACTCGAATAAAAAAGTTTGCATCGAGGAGTGATTCACTCTGAGCGGGATTCTTGGTAGGTTAAATGGAATACATGAATTCCAACCAACTTCATTAAGGGATACCAACAAAGGGTTATGATATGAGAGGAGCATTGTAGCATCAACCCACATTTTGGATGCTGCATTCAAAGTAGACACCGGAGAATAATAACATCTATCCAGTCTGCTCATCGCTTTCTTATGTGATCTCGAATGGTAAGTAAAACAAAGGGTATGACGTCCAATGTAACCCCAAAGATCTCTACGGTTCAACATATTTAATATTTCATTCCATATAATACTTTCTTGTGATGACATCACAGAAGAAGTAGTTGTACAATCTATATCAGAATCTACCATATTCAAATCCCCACATATCAAGATGCGAGCACCCTCCTAAATTTGAAGATGCATGCAATGCTGGATAGACAATGCAAGATCTTTCCACGTCTTGACTCTATCTGCGGGAGAGTTTGGAGCATATACATTAATGCACACATAAGATAAACCACGTAACATAAGATGAGACACAATAAACTTGCCATGAGGATCATCAAATAATACCGCAAAATCAACGTTTTTCCTAACAATCAAAAGACAACCTGAATATTTATTTTTTATGCCATTGTAACGCAACTGGAAATCTTTTGTATGCAAAAGCGTACCCGCATGATCATGCTTCTTCTGTTGCTGTATCGCCACCAAGTCAAGTTGATTTCTAACAACCCATCTCCAGAGCCTAACCCACTTCCCATATTGACCCAAACCTTGAATATTCCATGTCGCTAATTTCATGTTACCAATGGTGTATTCAACGAAGAATCTGCACAAGCCAATGCAGGAGCTAAATCTTGCAACACAATATCCACGCTGTCATAGTACTATGTCAAGTATTCATGAGCATGAGGAGCAAAATTAGCTTCATCTATACGGGATGTCGAGTATCCAGATTGAAATTTGCCCCTCTTAGGCTGAAGCAAAACTTTCTTATAGCTAACAGGAGTAAAGCCATCATTATCAACGATTCTTTTGGTGGGTT
>CM035440.1:37643962-37653962 GCA_020310875.1 Ceratopteris richardii
TCTGACTCTGCAAATAGTGGCGACCTTATACATGGGGGGATCCAAAATGTGAGTAAAACGCCCTAGCTACTGGTGATGGGTGGAGGTGGGTGTAGTGTGTGTTACATCGGTGGTGGTCTGAGTGCCTCTTGAAGGAAGACAACCCAGGGGGTGGTGGTACGCCTATGCTCCATCATGTGGTCGTAGGCAATCTTGATGCGTGCGATATCCTCTTGATATAGTCGTGGTCGAGGATATCTGCCCATGCGTGGTCGGCGCCGTGCTCTCTGTGCTGCTGCCTAGTGTAGCGTGAACCCTATAGATGGACCTCTCTGATGTAGCTCAACTCGCTGAAAGATCTGCGTAATGGTCTGCTGGGTACTCACCCGTGGCTGATGTATGGGCTGTAGTGACCGCTCTCGCCTCTCGTATGCTGCTGTGAGAAAGCGTCCCAAGCGTCTCTGGTCTCCCATAGTCATGCACAGCTGGAATGACTCCTCGATATGGAACTGTTCTCGTAGGTCTAAGTATGCTGTAGACCTTCTGCAGACTCTGATACCAATACAATATCATCAGCGTATAAAAGAATATGGACAGTGGACCGGTGTACCTCAACGCCATCTCCCCCCTGCTGCTGTATGAAGTCCACTATCTCATCAATGTAGAGACCAAAGAGGGTGGGTGAGAGAGGGCATCCTTGCTTCACCCCGATAGTGCTAGCAAGTGGATCAGATAAGCCCCCTGGACATCTGACTCTACTAGATACTCTCTCGTATAAGGCCTAGATCTCCCATATCATCTCCTCCGGAGCTCCGATGTCAAGTAGTCGTCTGAAGAGTCGATCCCTGGGAACAGTGTCAAATGCTTTGCGGAAGTCCACAAAGCAACAATATAATCTCCTCTTCCTCACCCTGGCCTGGTCGATCAGGCATCTCAGAGTGAAGATGTGGTCAATGGTAGAGTAATCTCGTCTGAAACCTGCCTGTCCTGGAGCCCTGATGCCCTTCCTCTCCGCGAGAGTACTCAACTCCGTCTCTAGTACCGCCCCATATAACTTGCCCAATATAGGGCCAATCATGATCGTCCGGTATGTAGCTGGATCCATAGTATCACCTGATTTATGAATGGGCACTATGGTGTGCTCAATCCATGAGTCTGGGAACCCTTCAACCAATGCACGGTTGAAGAGATGGGCAATGAGCGGTGCGAGAGTCCTGCCTCCATAGATGAGGTGATCTGCCTGTAAACCGAAATGATCATGGGCCCTCCCATGCTGCAGCCGGGCAATAGCGCGTCCCACCAGAGTGGGTCTGTAGAAGTCAGAGGTAGTAGGACGTGGGCTCTGCGGTTTGGGAATGGGAGGCTGGTCTGGGATCTCGTATAGGCTCCGTGCATAGCTATGCCAAGTGCTCGGGTCTCCGATAGGTGTCTGCTGTCTCCTCTCTCTCAAATGTCGCCATGCCACTACACTGTCTCGACTCATGAGCAAATGGTAAATATCCCAATACTGTCTCTCCTCCCTATCTCGCCGTTTGCGGCGAGTAAGGCTCTGCATGCGACGCTGTGCCTGTGTGTGTGTAATATCTCCTCTATGCTCTAAAATCTGTAGGTGCTTCCGCAGCTCACGACAGTCTGCATCATACCAACGGTTCTGGGGCATGGATCCTGTGCGTGGAGGGTGCATATGTGTGCGGTGTGGGAAGCTGCGGAGAGCTGAGTCGTGTAGGATGGAGGTGATATGTGATGTAAGTGTGTCCAAAGGTGAGAATGGATCGAGGGAGAGTAGGCGGGTGTGTAAATGGTGTGCATAAACGTGTGAGAGCTCGTGTGTGAAGTGTATCGTGGTATGTATCTCAGTGGGTGAGGGAGGGTCTAATGGAATCGGAGATGAGAGTATGAATATAATAAATGTGTGGTCAGCACCGAGTGGGCGTCGTCCAATACTAAGTGAAGGGATGAGTGAAGCTCCAGAGGTAGTACCCAAAATGTAGTCGACTGTGCTGTCACCTCCCCCGTGAGGGAAGCATGTAAATCCGCCTGAACCTGGCCACCGATTCATCCCGTTATATATAACGAGATGATGTCGACTGCCTAGCTCGAGTAGATGTCTGCCATAGCCGGTGGTGTCCTGACCCGTATCTGCCGATACTCTGCTGGTGCTAATCTCAACCGGGTCTCTGGCCCTCATGAGATGCGGGTGATCCATATCATATGCCTCTCACTGATGCGACTGAGTGCGGCCATTGAAGTCCCCCATAAGGAAGACTTCACCAAGTGTGCTGTAATGTAGTATCTCATCTGAAAGCGCTGTGTATGGTGAGTCTCTATCTCGGATCGGTCCCCCAAGATCCTGTCCTTCGTATCGAGATCCGCCTGGTGGGAAGTAGCATATAGCAATGTAAATCGAGCTCCCCTGTGCTATCTCTATGCGAACCCACATGTATCGTGCCTCCTCATCTCTACCTATAATATGGATCCGGCTCTGTATCTCCTGTCGAAATACGATGGCCACTCCTCTCGATCCTCGCGCTGTACTCTGTCTCGTCGCAGTCCTGAATGCAGATTCCCAATGAAAACTTGCAATGCGTGGTAGACCTCTCTCTGGGCTCTCGTGTGTCTCTGTGATGCACGCAAAGTCATGTGATGCGAGAATCTCCTCGACTCTGTCTGGTCGCGTCCAGAGTGCCCCGTTGCAGTTCCACACTGCTCCTTTGAGTGGTGTCTCCTTGTGTAGTGATGTCTCATAGGCCGCATGGCCCTATTTGATAGGGAGTCCATCTATGAAGACCTTACCATCACGGTAAAAGGCCTTCCTCCCCTCTCGACGTGCCTGGAGTATCTGTGGCATGCAAGCGCGTCGGTGTGCCACCTTCATACGCGTGAGGTCCTTGTCCATGTAGAGGGTGCCGCTGGGTAGTCCACGTAGTACCGATCGACGTCTAAAAAAGGCGGTCCGTGCCTCCTCCGAACTCATCTTGAGGATGAGTGCTCGCAAACGTGATGTATCCCTCCCAACCCTCCATGCGTTTGTGTAAGGCATGCTCTCGTATCCAAATCGATGGCAAATGTGAGTGGCGTCTGCCTCCGGTGTTACCCCTTCGGGTAGGCTTGTAATCCGAATGTGAAGTCTTCGAGTGTGTTGAAGCCTCTCCTCCTCAAGTGTATCCTGGACTCGTGTGAGCTCTTCTTTCTGCACGTCTTCCCTAACTTCCTTCTTAACCCTTTTGTGTACTACTTCCACCCATGACTCTCGAGTAGATTCTACCTCCGTTTTGATTTCCTTCTTTATTTCTTCCTTGAGTATCTCCACGTTGGAGATCTCCCCCTCTTCTTTCATGTGCTCATAAGCTGTCCTCCAATGGTCTCTTTCTTCTGTGAGAGTCTTCACTCGTTCTTCCTGTCCTTTGACTTTATTCATTACTTGTTCTTCGAGTCCTTTGAACTTTTCCATCATCTTTCGTATCTCCATATTGAGGTTGCGGTCTGCTTCCTTTTTGGCCTCTTTGAGAGCTTTAGCGATAAGGTCGTCCACTTCCTTCCGGTCCATGGGAGCCATTTCAAGGTTTAGGATTAGGGCTCGGGTAGAGAGAGAGAGAGAGAGAGAGAGAGAGAGAGAGAGAGAGAGAGAGAGAGAGAGAGAGAGAGAGAGAGAGAGAGAGAGAGAGAGAGAGAGAGAGAGAGAGAGAGAGAGAGAGAGAGAGAGAGAGAGAAAGAAAGAAAGAAAGAAAGAAAGTGTTTTTACGTCTATTAGGAGGCCGAACTCGGTCTATGAGACAAATCGATGTACATGGGTGTATCTTCTGTCAATCAGAAAAGATAAAAGTGCTGAAAAGAAACTGGTTAAGCTGATATAGATCTCCGTAGTGTGCATGTGGGGATACCCATGAAAGTGGTGGGGGGTGTATGGAGTGCGATATCTATGATAGTCTATATGCAAAAGGGTAGTACAACAACCATGAGAATGCATCTAAAACGACTAACTAGCTCCATCCTGTGCTAGTGGGTGGGATGTAATATGTGATACATAGGTGGAGGTGGAGTCAGGGCCACCCTGATGGCTGCAACGGGATCGGCCATCATCTGGGATCGTCTCTCCTCCATGGCGCGATGGTCACAAGCCTGGATCTCTGCAATCTGGTGTCGGTGAAGTCTCGGGGCCCGATATCCTATATCACGGGGTCGTCTCCTAGCTCGAGATATCTGAGCCTGCTGAAGAGTCACCCCGCTCGGTATGTGGGCTGAGGGGGGGAGGGCTGCAGCACGTCGTGGAATAAAGAAGTCAGTGAGCTGACTCTGTCTCCCTCCTGTATGGAGTGCTACAGTAGGCTGGAGTAGGGAATCTCTGTGACTCTGTATCTCTAGTAAGAATCGCCCGAGCTGTCGCTGGTCTCTAGAGTCCATGATCTCTCGGAGGGTGGGCTGCCCTGCAAACAGAGTCTCGTATCTACCTCTGATGTCATCATATGCGCTACATCTGCATACAAAGTGCTCCTCATCCTCCATCTCTACTCTGCATACTCTGCATATCCGCTCCTCTCTGGGAATGTCTGCGGCTCTGCCCGTCTCAATCTCGAGTCGGTGTGATGAGACTCTCAGCTGGCCAATCGCTACCCTCAAGCTATGAGGCATGTGAGTATCCATGTAGCGTGGTCGCTGGATGAAACCGTCAGCTAGTATGTCTATGAACTGGTCTCGATAGTGCGATAGTCTCGATCCCATGTGTGGTGTGTGCCATGTCTGACTAATGTAGAGCTGCCAGAGATCCTGTCTGAGCACAACATTCCTCTCACGACGAGAGAGGTGGATGTGAGGTGAGTCTGGGTCATACTGAAAAGGCGGCAATCTGTCCATATCAAGTCCATGACTATCAAACCAGACTCTAACCTGAGTGTACCAAGCTCTCTCATATCCTAACTCTGATATCTGTATAGATGCCTCAAGAGCTCTGTGTGTGAGTCTATCTGTAGGGAGGTCCCTAATCCTCTGAATAAAGCAGATAGTCTGGAATAGTGCCTCTACTGCCATGGGTGGTGCAGCTAGCTCTGCTCTGATGATGTCATGTGGCACCGACTGTTTCCCAGGAAATAATCGCGAGATCATACGTACCTGTGGCCTCTCGATCGCACTCCACTGGGTGGCTGTGAGACGTGGGGCCCAAACCGTCGCAGCATACATCATAGCTGGTCTGACCAGAGAGAGAGCGAGAGAGAGAGAGAGAGAGAGAGAGAGAGAGAGAGAGAGAGAGAGAGAGAGAGAGAGAGAGAGAGAGAGAGAGAGAGAGAGAGAGAGAGAGAGAGAGAGAGAGAGAGAGGTTCTTAGGGTTTGGGATTAAGGGTTTGGTTCTGGAGTTAGAGTTAGGTTCATTTTGGGTTCGGGTTAGGGTCAGGGTTAGGGTTAGGTTAGGGTTAGGGTTCTGATATGCTGCCCTCTCTTTGACTGTTGTGTCTGCCCCCTAAGTTTTCCCATAAGCTGCTATGAGGACTTGTACTGACTGTACTTCTGCCTTCGAGCTCAAAGGACAGCTCAGAAACCCTAATGCCTTCCTGACTTTGGACTCCAAATCTAACTGCTGCGCCTGTACTCCTGAGTACTGCTGACTTCGAGCTCTACTGCTGACTGCTGTGCGAACAGCAGATGGTGGCGAAAACCCTAAAACTGAGCAGCAGATGGTGGCGAAAGCAGATGGTGGCGAAAACCCTAATATTGAGCAGCAGATGGTGGCGACTGAGCAGCAGATGGTGGCGAGAGAGAGAGAGAGAGAGAGAGAGAGAGAGAGAGAGAGAGAGAGAGAGAGAGAGAGAGAGAGAGAGAGAGAGAGAGAGAGAGAGAGAGAGAGAGAGAGAGAGAGAGAGAGAAAGAAAGTCATATTAACGTCTTCTGGAGGCCAAACTTGGCCTATGAGACAAAAACCATATACAAGTGTAGTAACCCTGTGTAGAAGATGAAATGAAATAAAAAGTATATCGCTACACAAAGCTATATAGGGCTGAAAGAGACCGGGGAGACGTGGCTCTGACTGTGCAGATAGTGGCCACCTAATACATGGGGGATCCATAATGTGAGTAAAAACACCCTAGCTACTGGTGATGGGTGGAGGTGGGTGTAGTATGTGGTACATCGGTGGTGGTCTGAGTGCCTCCTGAAGGAAGACAACCCAGGGGGTGGTGGTACGCCTATGCTCCATCATGTGGTCGTAGGCTGTCCTGATGCGTGAGATATCCTCCTGATATATTCGTGGTCGACGATATCCTCCCATGCGTGGTCGGCGCCGTGCTCTCTGTGCTGCTGCCTGGTGGAGCGTGAGCCCTATAGATGGACCTCTCTGATGTAGCTCAGCTCGCTGAAAGAACTGTGTAATGGTCTGCTGGGTACTCACCCGTGGCCGATGTGTGGGCTGTAGTGACCTCTCTTGCCTCTCGTATGCTGCTGTGAGAAAGCGTCCGAAGCGTCGTTGGTCTCCCATAGTCATGCACAACTGGAGGGACTCCTCAATCTGGAAGTATGCTCGTAGGTCTAAGTATGCTGGGCATCTGATAACAAAATGTTCCTCACTCTCTACCTCTATCTCGCATACTGGGCACCACCTCTCCTCACGGGGGAGTCCCCTGGACCGACCCCTCTCAATCTCGAGCTGATGTGATGAAACACGGAGCTGCCCAATGACGACTCGAAGGTGGTGGGGTAGGTATGCCTGCATGTATCTCGGAGTCTCGATGAAGCCCTCGTCCGATATATGTAGAAAATGCTCACGGTAGTAGAGCATTTTCGGTGGCAATGTATCCCTAGGGCTCACCCATGTCCTCTGTATGTATGTATGCCATATCTCCTGACGAATGACCCTATTCCTTTCCTGATGAGAGAGCGAGTAGGTGGGTGCATGTGAGTCATACTGTAGTGGTGGTAGCCTGTCT
Source organism: Ceratopteris richardii (assembly GCA_020310875.1). NCBI lineage: Eukaryota > Viridiplantae > Streptophyta > Polypodiopsida > Polypodiales > Pteridaceae > Ceratopteris > Ceratopteris richardii. The sequence continues at coordinate 37,650,853 of CM035440.1, forward strand.
ATGTCAAAGCCATGGTAGGCCAACCAGTCTCGTGTCTGTGCATACCATGATGAGGTGTCGCCTGCTAATGCCATATCACGTGATGCTTGGAAAGCTCGATAGGCAATGCGCTCTGTATCCATGCTCCGAAGCCTGTGTACTAGGCATACTGTCTGGAATAGTGCCTCAACGAGCATCGGTGGTGCAGCGAGCTCTTCTCTAATGATATCATGTGGTACGGAAGGCTTGCTACGGATAAGTCTGGCAATCATGAGGATCTGTGGCCTCTCTAATGCTGTCCATACTGATGTAGCTAAGCTTGGTCCCCATATGGGTGCCCCATACATGAGTGCTGGCGTAACCAAAGTGTCGAAGAGCCACCCCTTTGTGCGGGGCTCCTGAAAATATGCCTGGTGGCACTATCTCTCCATCAAAGCTAATGCTGCATACCCACGTGTGATGCGGTCACGGGCTGCCTGAGACATAGAGAAGATCCCTGATGCTGCTATAAATGTCACCCCCAAGTAAACATATGATCCGACCACCTCAATCGGTCCACCTGCTGCTGTGAACAAACTATGTCTGCGTACCTGTGCTGATGTATGAAAGATCATGACTTTGGTTTTACCAAGGTTCACAGATAACCCTCTCTGTCTGCAAAAGTCATCTAGGCCATGTAGATGATGCTGTAGACCTTCTGCAGACTCTGAAACGAGTACAATATCATCAGCGTACAAAAGAATATGGACCATGGACCCACGTACCTCAATGCCATCACCTCCCTGCTGCTGTATGTAGTCCACTATCTCATCAATGTAGAGACCAAAGAGGGTGGGTGAAAGAGGGCATCCTTGCTTCACCCCGATAGTGCTAGCAAGTGGATGAGATAAGCCCCCCGGACATCTGACTCTACCAGATACTCTCTCGTATAAGGCGTAGATCCCCCATATCATCTCCTCCGGAGCTCCGATATCAAGTAGTCGTCTGAAGAGTCGTTCCCTGGGAACAGTGTCAAATGCTTTGCGGAAGTCCACAAAGCAGCAATATAATCTCCTCTTCTTCACCCTTGCCTGGTCGATCAGGCATCTCAGAGTGAAGATGTGGTCAATGGTAGAGTAATCGCATCTGAAACCTGCCTGTCCTGGAGCCCTGATACCCTTCCTCTCAGCGAGAGTACTCAACTCTGTCTCTAGTACCGCCCCATATAACTTGCCCAATATAGGGCCAATCATAATCGTCCGGTATGTAGCTGGATCCATAGTATCACCTGACTTATGAATGGGCACTATGGTGTGCTCAGTCCATGAGTCAGGGAACCCTTCAACCAATGCACGGTTGAAGAGATGGGCAATGAGCGGTGCAAGGGTCGTGCCTCCGTAGATGAGGTGCTCTGCCTGTAAACCGAAATGGTCATGGGCCCTGCCATGCTGTAGACGGGAAATAGCATGTCCCACCTTAGTGGGTGTGAAGAAGTCAGAGGTAGTAGGACGTGAGCTGTGTGGTCTGGGAATGGGAGGCTGGTCTGGGATCTCGTATAGGCTCCGTGCATAGCTATGCCAAGTGCTCGGGTCTCGGATGGGTGTCTGTTGTCTCCTCTCTCTCAAATGTCGCCATGCCACTACACTGTCTCGACTCATGAGCAAATGATAGATATCCCAGTAGTGTCTCTCCTCCCAATCCCGCCGTTTGCGGCGAGTAAGTCTCTGCATGCGACGCTGTGCCTATGTGTGTGTAATATCCCCTCTATGCTCTAAAATCCGTAGGTGCTTCCGTAGCTCACGACAATCTGCATCATACCAACGGTTTTGGGGCATGGAACCTGTGCGTGGAGGGTGTATATGTGTGCGGTGTGGGAAGCTGCAGAGAGCTGAGTCCTGTAGGATGGTGGTGAACTGTGATGTAAGTGTGTCCAAGGGTGAGAGTGGATCGAGGGAGAGCAGGCGGGTGTGTAAATGGTGTGCATAAACGTGTGAGAGCTCGTGTGTGAAGTGTATCGTGGTGTGTGTCTGAGTGGGTGAAGGAGGGTCTAATGGAATAGGAGATGAGAGTGTGAATGTGATAAATGTATGGTCAGCTCCAAGTGGGCGTCGTCCAATAGTAAGTGAGGGGATGAGTGAAGCTCCAGAGGTGGTACCTAAAATGTAGTCCACTGTGCTCTCACCTCCCCCGTGAGGGAAGCAAGTAAGTCCGCCCGAACCTGGCCAACGATTCATCCCGTTATATATAACGAGCTGATGTCGGCTGCCTAGCTCAAGTAGATGTCTGCCATACCCGGTGGTGTCCTGACCCATGTTCGCCGATACTCTACTGGTGCTCATCTCATCTGGGTCTCTGATCCTCATGAGATGTGGGTGGTCCATGTTGTACGCCTCGCACTGATGTGACTGAGTACGTCCATTGAAGTCCCCCATAAGGAAGACTTCACCTAGTGTGCTGTAATGTAGTACCTCATCTGAAAGTGCTGTGTATGGTGAGTCTCTATCTTGGATCGGTCCCCCAATATCCTGTCCGGCGTATCGAGATCCACCTGGAGGGAAGTAGCATATAGCAATGTAAATCCAGCTCCCCTGTGCTATCTCCATGCGAACCCACATGTATCGTGCCTCCTCATCTCTCCCTATAATGTGGATCCGGCTCTGTATCTCCTGTCTAAATACGATGGCCACACCTCCCGATCCTCGCGCTGTACTCTTTCTCGTCGTGGTCCTGAATGCAGATTCCCAATGAAAACCTGCAATGCGTGGTAGACCTCTCTCTGGGCTCTCGTGTGTCTCTGTGATGCACGCAAAGTCATGTGATGCCAGGATCTCCTCGAGTCTGTCTGGTCGCGTCCAGAGTGCTCCGTTGCAGTTCCACACTGCTCCTCTGAGTGGTGTCTCCTGGTGTAGTGATGTCTCATAGGCCACGTGGCCCTATTTGATAGGGCGTCGATCTATGAAGACCTTACCATCACGGTAAAAGGCCTTCCTACCCTCTCGACGTGCCTGGAGTATCTGTGGCATGCAAGCGCGTCGGTGTGCCACCTGCATCTCCGTGAGGTCCTCGTCCATGTAGAGGGCGCCGCCGGGTAGTCCACGTAGTACTGATCGACGTCTAAAAAAGGCGGTTCGTGCCTCCTCAGAGCTCATCTT
>CM035440.1:37661462-37861462 GCA_020310875.1 Ceratopteris richardii
CTCTTTTCCAGGGCATTAAAGTGTCCAAGGACAACACTAGTGCTAGATAGTACCTTGTTACTTAGCCTTTAAAAACGAAGACCTTTGTAGTTAGAATTTATAATAATACTAAATTACAAGTATTAAGGTTAAATTTTAGTATACATATTACAAGTTGCACTTAGAAATAACTATTAAAAATTAATTTTTATTGCGCTCCAACCTATACAAATTAGTCACTATAGTATAGGGCCTAGGCTATACTATATAGCCTATAGTCTTAGATAATGCGTATTACATTATGTAGTATAGTAATGTATGATGCATCTATTATCATGTATCTCTGCATTTTGCATATTCCATACACTATTAGGCACTAATTATATACTTATTTTTTTTTTGAAAGTACATAACGTCATCGTGTGCTTAATTCTTTTTCTAGTCCATCTAAAATCATTCGTCATGACTCATCATACGTGAACTAAGTGTATGCCATTGTACGAGACCACTATGGTAGATACATACATACATTCATACATACATATGCACATATGAACATTCATACTTACATGCATGCATACATACATACATACGTACGTACATACATACGTACGTACGTACATACATACATACATGCGTGCATACATACATACATACATACATACATACATACATACATACATACATACATACATACATACATACATACATACATACATACGTACGTACGTACATATGTACATACGTGCATACATACATATGTGCACACATACATACATACATATCTGCATACATACGTACATATGTGCATACAAACGTACATATGTGCATACATACGTACATATGTGCATACATACGTACATATGTGCATACATACGTACATATGTGCATACATACGAACATATGTGCATACATACGTACATACATGCATGCATACATACATACATACATACATACATACATATGTACATACATAGATACATACGCTCATGCATACATGCATGCATATCTACATGCAGGGTTTAATTTTCATATTTATTTGTGTAAATGATAAATACAGGAAATGGGAGCACGGCCCTTCATTATGCTGCATGTGGTGGAAGTATGGCCTGCTGTCAGGTATTAGCTGATGCTTTGCTTTTCATTTTCAGAAGGTATAATGAATATAATGATTTTACTATCATTAAAGATCAGAAAAGGGAATCTGATGTTCTTGAACTATCTAGCAGATTCTTATCTCGAGGGGAGCAAGTCTCACTGTACAAAATGCAAATGGGTAAGCAAGTTATATCATCCTCTGGGTCTGTATGGCTACGTTAGAGAGTTCATGTGATATGGGCTTACAAGGTTTTAAATAGGTGGACACCTCTACATGTTGCACATATATGGAAGAGACACTGGCTTGAAGCACTGCTGACACCAGATTCTGAAACATCTCTACCAGTGATCCCACCTTCCCGCTTTCTAGCACTGCCCTTAATGAGCATTGTCAAGATTGCAAGGTTTGAATTGTTTGCTCAATCAATACATTGCTTCACAGGAGTCTGTGGCAGTACTTACTCATACTTTTGAATGTTTCACAGAGAGTGTGGATGGAACAATCTTGAAGCCTGCCCGGGAGGAGTTGATGCATGCGCGGTTTGCCTAGAACGGAAGTGCACTGTTGCAGCAGAAGGTAAAAAGATGCATGATTAAGGCTGTTTTTTCATGTATCTCTAGTAAAAAGTAACAGAAGGCCTATTTAAAGTTAGCATCAGAATAACAAAAGGTTCGTTGGGACCTCACGGATTCCAATTCCTGTATCAAGTTAAATATATTTATTTTTTAAGAATATACCCTCATATAGGAAATCTACAACTAAGGAACACTGTTTTTGTGTATCAGAAAAAGGAGGACTGTTTTAAATGTTTTCCATACTAGAAAAGACAGGAAGTAACAGAGAAGCTAGGAAATTTTTAATGACAACTAAAAAGTATCTTGCTATTTTTTTTCATACACAATCACCTTGCACTCACGCTACCTGTTTTTTCATGAAACACCCACCCTTTTTTGCAGATATTAACATCTTTTGATTGGATGCTTCAGCTTCTATTTTCCTTGGACTTGTGCTAGGTATTCATGGTGTTTTTCCAAAGGTCAAACATGTTAAATTTTGAATGACCTATCCATATCTAGATATCAGGCTAGAGTAGGAATTATGGGGATTTTTATAGTTGTTTCACGACCTATAAGTATCTTTTGTGATTACTTTCATTTTGGGATTCATTTATGAAGCCATCCACGGAATGAAGTCTATTAGAGTAAAGTTAGATTTTGTCAAACTTGATCCAAAAATGTAGTAATGGCAACCCATATTCTTCACATAGGTAGTTCATGCAAAGGAGTGCCCATTTTTTGCAAACTATCCATGTTCCTACTAGCCCTTTTAATCTAGTTTTATAAGAGGGTGCCAGATTATATAAATTGCACATAGGGGGTATCTACCATGTTACTTGATTCAACTATTCACAAATCTCGGTCACTACATTATCACAAAGATCTTCATTGTAGGTGGAAATTAGGAGCAATTGCATACATCTTGATACCTTTTAGTAGTTAGTAGATTTAAAGTTTAAAGGAAAACACACCCAATTAGAGAAAAGTTTGACATTGTGTGTTTGAAAGTCTAACCATATCCTTGATGTATCCTTGCATACAATGTTATCTCCCATATCTCTAATATGAAGAACCCTTAACCAAAGAGAAGTTATAAGAATCTCAACCTTTGAAGAGAAGACATAATCTCTTATGAAAATGGGCGGAAAGTTTTTGAATATTAGCTCTTTTATTCAAATATATCATATGAGTCCCTTTCACGTTCTCACTTCTCTATCAAGGACTACAAACATTAGCAAAAGCGCATGAGAAAGGGCTTTGGAAAATCTATCTGAGAATGTGCATGAATATATTTAAACTATTAGAATGGTTAGTTTCAAGCTTCATAATGAATCTGGTTCTTTTGAGGATTAACTTGGTCCATCTCATGCATAGTGACAGGGGACGGGGGCCAAAATGGCCTGGAACGCACGTCCCGGCCGTCCCACTCAAGAAAAAAGGGGTCGGGGACAGGTCTTGTCCTGGCCTACCGTCCTAGACAGGGGACGCGTCCCGGATCACCTGGGATGCCCCGTCCCATGTCAGGGACGGTCAGCTGGGATGGGACCTGTCCCCAAAACCCAATTCAGAGGTTTTTTTGGGGCTATTTTTTAGGGGTTCTCAAGCCCATTGATGAGCAAGCGAGGGAGGGAAAGGGGGGGAGAGAGAGAAAGAAAGACTTTTTAACGTCTATTAGAGGCCAAAATCGGCCTATGAGACAAAACATATACATCAGTATGATCCAATCCACTGTGATCCCAAAAGGAAAATAAAGTGTGAGTACCGCAAACGGGTATAAAAGGAGTGGATAGTAACTGGCATCAAGGGTGTGGGGTGCTATGGGTATGCACTCTATATGCTCAATGGGTGAGATACAAACATGATATGCATAGGAAGGGGAGGCTCGATGGTATCACAACCCACTAAATGCCTGGAGTGGGTGTAGGATATAATGCATCGGTGGGTAAGGCATCATGGAGATCCTCAAAATGCTCTGAGCGTCCAAATCGATAGGGGTGTGCTGCTGACGTCTTTGTATCTCCATGTCATGGTGTGCGTGAATCGCCTGAATCTCTCTCTAATGTGGACGGGCTCTCCGGACTGGGGGTCTCGTTCGTCGACGCTGTCGCCTAAGCTCCTCTGCTGTGTGTAATGTGACACCCCGCATCGAGCTGGGTCCTCGAGTGGCTGTGGGTCTGAAAAAATCTGTAATATAAGTCTGGGGGGGGGGGGGGGCAGGTGTATCTCCATCTGCTGCTGGAGGAGTGATGCACGGCGGTGCTCGAGCTCTACTAGGAAACGACCTAGAGGGCGCTGGTCCTTTGTTCCCGATAAAGCCATGATCTCTCTGGGCCCCCTGAAGAGCTGAGGGTAGCGGTCTCTGATGTCCTCATATGCCTGGCATCTACATGTGTAGTGCTCCTCGTCCTCCACCTCCTCTCTACATATCCTGCATAATCTCTCATCCCTCGGGGTATGTGTGGCTCGCCCAACCTCAATCTCGAGCTGTTGTGATGATACTATGAGCTGCCCAATGGCCACTCTCTCAGCTGGTGCCATATAAGTATCCATGTATCGTGGTCTTTGAATGAAACCATCCGCTGTCACAGTAAGGAAGTGCTCTCTGTAGTGTTGCCTCTTTGTGGGAAGAGGCTCCCGTGGTGCTATCCATGTCTCCGTGACGTGTATCTGTAGTAGGTCTTGACGGATGATCCTATTCCTCTCCGAACGAGAGAGGGTAATGTGGGGGGAAGAGAGGTCATACTGAAAAGGGGGGAGATCTGTAATGCTCATGCCATGGTCTGCTAACCATCGGTAAGTCTGTGCATACCATACTCTCTCATGCCCTGTCTCTACCAAATGTCTAGAGCTCTCAAATGCAAGCCTGGTGAGTCTGCTGGTGGGGAGCTCTCTGACTCTCAGAATAAAGGTCACCAATTGGAAGAGGGCCTCCACTAGCATCGGTGGTGTGCCAAGCTCAGCTCGTATAATGTCATGTGGAACGGAGGGCTTGCTGCGTAGCAAGGGTGAGATCATGGTGACCTGGGGTCTCTCAATCCTCGCCCACATCGCCTCTGTGATCCTTGACGCCCATACTGCCGCTGCGTACATCAATGCGGGTGTCACTAGAGTGTCAAAGAGCCACCCCTTAGTCTGGGGCTCCTGAAAATGTGTCTGAAAGCAGCGTCTCTCCAATCCTGCAAGTGCCGCATAGCCTCGCGTCAATCTATCTCTCGCGGCCTGTGTCATGGAGAATACCCTTGTGCTGCCCGAGAAGGTGACACCTAGGTAGACGTAGGAGTCCACTACCTCTATTTGTCCTCCAGCTTTCGTGAAAGAGGCACGATGGCGTACTGTCCTGAAGGTATGGAAGATCATGACCTTGGTCTTGCCAAGGTTCACTGTGAGTCCTCTCTCCATGCAAAAGGTATCGAGTGCCTGTAAATGTGACTGCAACCCCTCCTATGACTCTGAAAGCAGGACATTGTCATCAGCATATAATAGGATGTGTACTGGCGTACCTCCGAGGTCTCCTCCTCGCCCTCCTGCTCGCTGTATATACTCCGCTGTATATACTCCGTGATCTCGTCGATGTAGAGACCGAAGAGAGTGGGTGAGAGAGGGCAACCTTGTTTCACACCAATGGTGCTAACAAGGCTGTCTGATAGACCTCCAGGGCAGCGTACCCTGCCTGTGACTCGTGCATACAAAGCGTGGATGGCCCATAGCATGTCTGATGGTAGCTGCAACTCATGGAGCCTCCGTAGTAGTCTCTCTCGAGGGACCATGTCGAAGGCTTTGCGGAAATCCACAAAGCAACAGTATAGTCTCTGCTTCTTCGCCTTCGCGCTCTCAATCAAGCAACGAAGCACGAAGATGTGGTCGATGGTGGAGAAAGTGCGGCGGAAGCTTGCCTGGCCGGGTGCTCTGATCTCAGCTGCCTCAGCGTGTGTACTGAGCTCTGCCTCTAGTACTGCCCCATAGATCTTGGCCAGGATATGGCCTATCATAATAGTCCTATAGTTCCTTGGGTCCATCATATCGCCGGACTTATGGATAGGCGTAATGGTATGCATAGTCCATGAGTTGGGTAATCCCTCGCCCAAAGCACGGTTGAAGAGATGGGCGATCAAGTGGGAAACTACATCTTCTACATATATAAAGTGCTCTCCCTGTAGCCCCGTGTGGTCTGTTGAACAGCCATGCTGTAGCCTATGGATGGCCTGTCGTACCATGCCTGCTTTGAAGAGGGTGGCTATCACAGGACGCGGTGTGGAAGGAGTCGGCAATGGTGGCTGCCCTGGGACGTCATATAACCTCTGGGCGTAGGTGTGGCAAGTCAGAGGATCTGCTATGGGTGTAGGTGGGAGTGGCTCACGTAGTGCCCTCCACGCGGTGGCACAATCCCTACTCATGAGAAGGTCGATCAACTCTACCTCCTGTCGCTCCTCGAAAGCTCGCCGCTTCCGGCGTGTGAGGGCTCGCATCTGTCGTCATGCCTCCCTCTCTGTGATGGTTCCCAAGATACTCTGTGATGAGAGAGAGAGAGAGAGAGAGAGAGAGAGAGAGAGAGAGAGAGAGAGAGAGAGAGAGAGAGAGAGAGAGAGAGAGAGAGAGAGAGAGAGAGAGAGAAAGAAAGAAAGAAAGATATATTAACGTCCACGGGAGGCCGAAATCGACCTATGGGACCGATCAGGTACATCAAAACATTACATTCCACTTGGGGGGGAAGCCCTCAAGGGGCTATAATAAAAGGGAAAAATCAAAATAAAAATAAAAGGGGGGGGATGTGGCTTCCAAAGCACTCTTATGATAAGAGTTTCAAAATTACATCAATATATATTACAAATGAGGGAGATAGCTGTTTCTTCCTATGTGGTATGGGTATGGAAATCTCTGATAATAGCTTGACCGCCTCTGTATACTGCCCACTTTCCATTCTTCCTGGCTTCTCTGACTTTAGTTAACTCTGCTGGTCGATTTTTAGGTTGGAGTGGGGTGAGTTCATCTGCTATCCATACTTTAGTACCTTGTAGTGACTTTGCTTGCTTCATGACAGCTATCTTATCTGACATGTCAAAATAGCTTACCCTTGCCTGAGTTCCTTTGGGTGTGATGAAGACCAGAGACCCTAGATTGATGAAGGGGACCACCTTGGTTAGTTGTGCTTCTAGTACTTCTGTTTCAAGGATGCAGTCATCTTTTAACTCGGGTGCGATGTCCTCCTTGTCCCATCTTAGGGGGAGGCCTCCAATCCTGATAACTTTCTTGTTGCTGTCCACCAATTCCTGCTCCTTTACCACAGACATTACTTCTTTTGAAAAATGTGTAGAGCTGGATAGTTTTATCTCGGATAATTGTGTTGCCAAGTCGACTTTATTTGTTGATTCAGCTCCTGTTTGCTGGCTGTTTCCTTGTGTTTCATCAAGCTTTTGTTGCAATCTGGCTATTTGTTCATCTTTCTTACTAATTTCCTGCTTCATTGCTGCCATTTCTCCTTGGAGTTTCTTCACTTCTTGGAGTAAGTAAGACTCCCATGCTGTTGGTTTGTTGACTGGGGCTGGTATAGAAAGCGGCTGGTGCAAGAGGGCAGAGGCAAAGCTTTTCTTGCCTTCCATGTTGTTGCTGTAGACAAGGAGCGAGGAGAAGGGTGCTGGAAAGCTCAAGGAGAGGGTCCCCTCCCTCACCCTCCCCTCGAGATGAAGAAAGAGGGGGGCTGCTCCCCTCCCGCCTTACCTGCTGTTGTCTCTGGGAGACTGGCGAAAACTGCTACGCTTAGGGTTTCGGGCAGACGAAGAGCTTGGGCAGAGGGACTGCGCTTAGGGTTTCGGGCAGAGGGGGAGAGAGAGAGAGAGAGAGAGAGAGAGAGAGAGAGAGAGAGAGAGAGAGAGAGAGAGAGAGAGAGAGAGAGAGAGAGAGAGAGAGAGAGAGAGAGAGAGAGAGAGAGGGCTGTAGTTAGGTGGGGGGTTTGGGGTTAGGGTAAGGGGTTAAAGCTAGGGTTAGGGTTAGGGTTTGAGGGTTTAGCTAGGTGGAGAGAGAGAGAGAGAGAGAGAGAGAGAGAGAGAGAGAGAGAGAGAGAGAGAGAGAGAGAGAGAGAGAGAGAGAGAGAGAGAGAGAGAGAGAGAGAGAGAGAGAGAGAGAGAGAGAGAAAGAGAGACTTTTTAACGTCTATTAGAGGCCAAAATCGGCCTATGAGACAAAACATATACATCAGTATGATCCATTCCACTGTGATCCCAAAAGGAAAATAAAGTGAGAGTACCGCAAACGGGTATAAAAGAAGTGGATAGTAACTGGCATCAAGGGTGTGGGATGCTATGGGTATGCACTCCATATGCTCAATGGGTGGGATACAAATATGATATGCATAGGGAGGGGAGGCTCGATGGTATCACAACCCACTAAATGCCTGGAGTGGGTGTAGGATATAATGCATCGGTGGGTAAGGCATCATGGCGATCCTCAAAATGCTCTGAACGTCCAAATCGATAGGGGTGCGCTGCTGACGTCTCCGTATCGCCGTGTCATGGCGTGTGTGAATCGCCTGAATCTCTCTATGATGTAACCTATATCTTAAGCTATAACAACATTTGTACTTACGAGTTTCTAAGCTTTATATCCTAAGCTTTCTCCTATGAGATCCTCCTTCGCTCCCCTCCTAAGCTTTCTCTCTCTTAAGATATATGCAACCTATATCTTAAGCTCTAACAACATTTGTACTTACGAGTTTCTAAGCTTTATATCCTAAGCTTTCTCCTATGAGATCCTCCTTCCCTCCCCTCCTTTGAGCGCTTCAGGCTGCTGCCCTGTTCCCTCCCCCTTGCACCTTTATATCCTAAACTTTCTCCTCTTCCCTACTTTGAAGTTTGAGTTCCACCTTCCCTCCCCTCCCCTCCTAGACTTTCGCCACTCTCCCTACCCCCCTCCTCCCCCCGTCCCGGTCCCCCGTCCCAGAACCCCCTTTATCAGCCGGCCTCGTCCCTGGACCCGACCCCGACCCCGACCCGGGACCCGACCCCGACCGGGGACCCGTCCCCCGTCCCAGGTAACTATGATCTCATGTCCTCTATATCTTTCATGAACAAGTCTACGCTCACTGATGTGCAATGTGTCCAACATACTAGATATGGTTTGTGTATCATATTTCTGTTTCAGTTTTTTTTAGTTTCAAAAGTGTTGTTTGCATGAAGACTAAAGGTTTATGCTTGGGAGATTAAAATTGAACGTCCCGCTTTTGGGAATTTAAGATAATAGTTACAACAATCTATTTTTGTGCCCTTAAATTTTTGGCTTGTGTTTATGATTCTCACGTTTTCTATAGTGATCTATGTATTAGTCCACAAAAAAACTTTAAATCTGTAATCAGGAATGGCTTCTATTTGAATCTTCATAGTATTAGGTTTCATGTATGTATGAAGACTAGAATTTATTCCATGATCTATGCCACATGGGCTCTATTATGTTTCATATATGATGTATTCTCATGAATCCACAAGTTGGTTTTAAAATGTAGAAATACCAGAGCTAGAACTTAACCTCATGTATGCTCTAAGAATGCATCAAGGTAGCTCTTTCATGCATCTTTTATCCATCACATAAATGGGAACAACCATAATTTTGCAATGTTTCTTTCATGGGCTAAAGCTTGTTTTTCTTCAATGTAAGTTGCATCTCTCTCTCTCTCTAAAAAAAAAAGAAAAGTAAAAAAGAAAAAAAAGAAAGAAAGAAAAAAAGAAAAAAAGAAAAAAAGAAAAAAAGAAAAAAAGAAAAAAAGAAAAAAAGAAAAAAAGAAAAAAAGAAAAACAGGAACTTGTGTTCTCTTTATTATTATTTAAAGGAGAATGAAGTTTTGAGGAACAATGTACAATGGCTTTTTTCGGGTCCAAAGAGAAAAAGAACACATTTTGTGAATTCTAAGTATGCCATAAGATCTAGTATCTTAGCTTGTCAAAAGTCTAAATAAGGCCTCATTTGCCTAAGAGTATGCAAAGATCGAGTATCTTAGTTTGTCAAGAATCCAAACTAATGGTAAAGGGACTTTTCTATGGAAGCCACATACGTAAAAGCACGCATAATTCTTGTCACCCTCCTTTGATGTATTTAAAGTTTTGAAAAGGTTTCACATGCTTTCCTTTGGTCTTCTACAACATGAAAGGGAACATGTGCATGTTGTTTGAATGGAGCATGTCTTTCTACTGAACATTTTTTATTTGATGGACCTACTAATCATTAGATTTATGACCAACCCATCTTTGTATCCTTCACTAAAATCTATAGGTTTTTAGAATGGACTATAGAAGATGGTAGTAAGAGCTGAAATCTATTCATAGTAAGTGCTCAAGGGTGATTCAATGGGGTTTTAGAAGTTTATAACTAGAAATTATCATGGTTTATATGTTGATGCAAGATGCAAAATTCTTCAAGGTTGAGAGAAAGAACCAATTGATATGATCATCAACACAATAGCCTTGTAGCATATTCCAAGATATGAGTATAGGTTCTTGGCAAACAAATGACTAATATGGAGACTCAATTGAAAGGAAATTCCCAACATATGCTGGCTTGGAAGAAAAATAACTTGAGTGATGCATGGGCTATAATGTAAACATTATTCACAATCTTTCCATGTAACCACCTTGGTGAGTACGATCTCAATAGCTCAAGAATTCTTAGCCTTTCCTATAATGTGGATGCCCATTGGATAACCTAATTGTCTAACGTGGATTCCCATTGGATAACCTAATTCTCTAAAAAGATTGTATCTATGTGTTTTGACTAATCACGAAGGAGGACTTGCAAAAGTTGGATGACAAAAATTAGTTAGCTTAGACTTTGGTGAAGTCGAATTCGAGACTAGAAATAGAAGAAAATTTTTGTTTGGAATTCGTGGTTACTCGCAAATTAACTAAGCCTTGCACATACAATGAGATATGATCAACAAAGCTTGTATTAGGAATATTTATGTCACCAATGTGCAAACTTGTAGGATTGCATGGCAACTTAGGCGATCCATCTTGCAATAAGGAAGATTCATGAAAATAACAAACAATGAAAGAGACTTAGTGGGCAGCCTTGACGGATACTAACATGGTTTTGAAATAGGAGTGAGTGCACCACGCATTGAATTGAAGATGTGGCTTGCATACAAAGAAAATAAATGATTGAGCTCGTCCTCAAAGTTTAATATGAAGGACCTTCTTGATGAAAGACAAACTTACTATATTCAAAGCTTTGGCTAAGTCAAGCGAAAGAAGGCCAATACTTTGTTGACTTTCTTGAGTGAAATCAAAAGCAAGTCCGATAGTCCATGTGCTAGAGCTTGGAGGAATGTAGTTGTCTAAAAAATGTTGTATACAAATGTCAAAAGCTTTGCTTATGATCTCATAAAAAATGGCCATCAAAAGGACGGGATGCCAATAATTGAGAATAACAACAACATGGGATTCTCTAACTTCCATGCATATCTTCTTAAAACTCTTCATGATTTCTTTCTAAGCATTTTAAATGGTTAAGCTTTTGGTTTAAAGCCTTCTTATTTGCTATCCATGGCACATGGAAAGAAATCCTCAAGAAAAAGTATGCACTAACAAAGTTACATTGTAGATAGCTTTTGATTTCAACACTTCATATACAAAGTTAGGCTTGAATTTGAAACACAAAATTTCCTTTTTAGTTAGGAAAGTTTTCTCTTTTAATTTCAACAAAGATAGATGTAAGGGTCTTTTGGTAGCAAAGTTTGCATTGCATTTTATTTTTTTATGGTCGATATCTAGGTCCGTAGACATAGATAATAGAAAGAAATAGTAATCCAAAGTAATAGATGAAAATGATATTCTTGTTTGGTTAAATTTTTTTAAAGGAAATGTGTATATGTTAGTTGGTGTTGCTTTATTCAAACAATGTTTGGAATTCCTATGGGTACAAATTGTGTTGCTTTCCTTGCTAATTTTTATCATTTGACTAATGAATTTGAGTTTATGGAAAGGCTTGTTTTAACTTATATTTTTCTTACCATTGTACACAAACTTCTAACATTAGATGCGTCATAGATGATCTATTTCTTCTTGATAACAAAAAGTCAATAAAGATTAAACTACATAAACGGTCAAAATTAAACTATACAAAAGTTAGTCGAAAGTACATTGTTCCACTTACGTAGATTTACGGAAATTAAAGCAAGTTTTTACGTCAACGATCAGCTTTTAATGTGCTTTTTGGGCTAAAAGTATTGTAGGTGGATAGATTCTATAAGTAGCACCATATTATAGCAAGCACATTGATCATCACTCAAGCGGAGAAGCCGCCTTGAGCTTGGCATTGGGGTGTCTCATTTTATCTTGGAGAAGTTGAGTTGTGCTTTCTTCTTCTTCAAGGTGAGCAACAACCTTAGGGTTAGTCTACTTTGGAGGTGGATATCTCAGATTGGAGATTATGGTGTTATGAAGAGCAGCAACATCATTCCTAGCATTTTTTATATGCTTATTTGTAACTATATGTACTTCATTCATGTTATGCCATTCATTTTATGTACTTTTTGAAGCGCTCTCTAATTTAATTCTTTATACTTTAAATACTTATGTGCGAACCTTGCCTTTGCATTCTTAGACCCTATGCCTATAGACTTACCTTATTTGCAAACACACATAGTAACCACCTAAGCCACCACCTCTACTATGATAATATTATTAAATTCATATGAATGACTTCATTTAAAAAAAATATTAATAAGTATTCGTCCAAAAATATGAGTTGGGTACTAAGAAATATGAGTGATAGATGCTATTGTTTTCGTCTTGCCTAATTGAAGGCATAGAGTCATTCCTATGATGCACAAAAATTGTTAAATCAAAAGAAAAGATTACTATCTGGTATAGCATGGCAATAAAGAAAGAACTTTGTGATATCTCAACTCAACGTGAGTTGCAAACGGTGAAAATTCCATTGAATTTGAAAAATATAAAGAACTAGGTCATTGATATGATTTGGCATGTATCAATTAGTATCACAAGGACACAAACTTATGTTCTCCAATCCAACATTCACATAGCATTATATATGCATGTGTGAATTTGGGCAAGGTCTTCCTTGGCCGACCGATAAATAATCAACATAAACCATACAATATGGGCTTTGGTTAGCCCATGGTGATTTTACCATCTCAAAAAAATCACAAAGTCAACTTCAAGAAAAATCGGTTCTTTCAAGAACCCTCCCTAGAATAAAATTTTCCAACAACAATAAATTAAAAGTCAAGTTTAACTAAACCTTACTGATGAAAAACTTATAGACGTTTGCAACTAAATCAAAGCACTCATGATCTTTCAACGGCATAATAATCAAACCATTGGGTAGTTACTTATAATTTTATGATTATATATATATATATATATATATATATATATATATATATATATATATATATATATATATATATATATATATATATATATATATATATATATATATATATATATATATATATATATATATATATATATATATATATATATATATATACGTACGTACGTACGTACGTACGTACGTACATACATACATACATACACACACACACACACACATACATATATATATATATATATATATATATATATATATATATATATATATATATATATATATATATATATATATATATATATATATATATATATATATATATATAATCCCCCCTCCCCCATCTATTTATTTGTTCATTTTTGTATATGTTTATTTATATGTCTATATATTTTATATTTTTTGGGAAGATCTATGTTTTATTTTCATTTATTATTTTTCATTCATATCTATATGTATTTCTTTATTTGTTTATTTTTTGTGCAAGGCTTTATCATGGCTGAGTTTGGCCTTTACTTCCAGAAGTGATAGAAATTCAACATGTTGGATTTGTTAGAAGTCTTTATTTAGAAAGACTCTTTATTAAAGTATGCACGTATTCTAAGACACTAATGATGCAAGTATGGATGTCATAGCTATTTTTCCAAGGTATGCATGATAAAGTTTAAAATTCTCATAATTCTTGGTTTGGATAGACATAGAAGTTTAAGATGCATTCAATTCTCTTCGTTTAGAATTTATTATTTATTTATTTATTTATTGTTAAAAAAATATTTATTTACTATTATTTTTATTGATGTGTATGTTTGTTAATATACTAAACGATCATTTATTGTCTTTGGTTTTTTATTTATTGCTATTTATTTATTTGTTTATTAATCTATTCTTTTTCATTTTGTATTTGCTTTCCTATTTATTTTTATTCTATATAACTGGAAAGCAATGTCACAACAGCACAAAATGCTAAGAAACTGCCAATTTCCAGCAACCCTAATTTTGGGACTTACTCATACTTGGATCAAAGATGGTCAAAAGTTTTTATTTGATCATTGTATAGTACTCTTTGAGAGCTTTCTAGTGATATATAATATTGCACCATATAATATCAAAAAGTCAACCAAAATCAAAGCCTAAGTTCTGCTTTTCATGTGCGTTTCATTAAAATCAGACCAATGCTTGAGATTAAAACTACAAAAAGCGATCCAGTGGTTGAGTCGATCGACCATAAAGCATCTCTAAAAAGCTGATTTGATTTACGAAAAGGCACAAATCAGGGTTTACGTGGTTTTGGTGCAGATTTCGCTGATGATGGCTTTTTTTCGAATAGTTGTTGATGCTTTAACTTGCTTTTCACAAGATTTTTGTATGGAAGCTTAAGCCTATAAATAGAGGGCATAATTGGCTATCTAAAATATCAAATCTTGAGAATTACTCTCACACAAGCTCTAGGTTTTGAGCTAGGAAGACTCTTGGAAGATATAATGCAGGTTTGGAGGAGTTTTTGGCGGTTATCCCTTATCTTCTTCACACTATCAAGTTGCATATAATACATATTCTCTCACATGATACCTTTTAAGCACTCTTTATCTACATTTTGTACCTAGAACCCTTTTCATTCAGTCTATATTCAGTTTTCTATCATTACACACATTGTATATTGACATTTAACATTTTATTAGTGTGTAGTTAGCATTCAACTTTAGCTGCCACACTTTTGAAAAGTGTTTTTCCTCTATTCTATTTTCATTCATCTCATTTACTTTGGTCAAGGAGTGTTATGTGCTAAGGTTTAAGCGTTGGAAAGATCTTGATTAACTTGTGATTATTATTATTCTGGTATTAGAGCATAGATCACATACACCCTTGTACTCAAGATGAGTGACTATAGAGATAGATTGGAACAAGATGATAAGCTTGATGGAATGTCTAATTATCCGATTTGGATTGCTATGATGATGTACTTGTTAGTTTCAAAGAACTTATGGAATATTGTCAATGACAAGTGCCTAAGGGGAAAACAAGGCAAAGAGGATGTTGCTTCATCACCCAAGCAACATATTGCTCCAATTTTTGCTCAAGAGGAGATTGTTGAAGAAGAGGAAGAGGTCCTCTCATGAATCAGAGTTAGAGATAGTATCAAGCTATTTCCTGTAGAAGAGCAATCAAGATGGGATTCTAGAGATGCACAAGCACTCTCATTTATTGCCATGGGATTCAAGAGGCTCAAATCAAGTCATGCAAAACCTCTCCTTAGGCTTGGTTGGAGTTAGAGAATCTCTATCAAAGCAGAAATCTTACAAGGCAAGCTCATCTCAAGAGACAAGTAGCAAACATAAGGATGAAAGTTGGTGATTCAGTTCGGTCATAGATTTCGAAACTTAAGGATTTATATGATCAACTTCTTAATCTTGGAGTTAGCAGATCTGATGAAGAGATGGTGAATACTCTCATAAATTCATTGCGATCTACATATTGCTCTTTTGTTACTTCTCGTCCTTTCTACAAGAGATAGAGAAACATAATTTGAAGAGTTATTCCTATTGCTTCAAGATGAAGACAAGAAGAAGAGTATGGAAGAGAATGATGAAGCCATAGTATCATCGTCCAAAGGAAAGAAGAAGGAGACCATAAAGAAGGAGAAGAAGACTCAACAAAATAAAAAGGAAAGTAAATAATCTTCTTCAAAGTCATCTTCTACATCTTCTTCCATATCTACTTCAACTACTTCTTCCATACCCAGAGAAGTCTACTTCATCTACATCCACATCAAAGAAAGATATATGCCATTATTGCAAGAAGCCCGGTGATTTTATAACAGAAAGCAAAAAGAGAATTTTCAATGAGAAGAAAAGAGCATGTGTTAGCATCCACATCAAAGAGAAGTCTATTTCTTCCACACCCAAAGAGAAGTGTACTTTATGTGCATCCACATCAAAGAAAGATATATGCCATTATTGCAAGAAGCCATTTCATTTTATAGCAGAATGCAAAAAGAGGATATGTAATGAGAAGAAGGTTCAAAACTTAAGTCTTCAAATGAAGAATCTTATGCATGTATTAGTATTGAAGAAATAGCTTTTGATCAAGCAAACATTGAATGCAATATGTGAAAATCCGTGGATTTTTTTATTCTAGAGCTACTAAGCATATGAAAGGTTGCAATGTGCTGTGTTCTTCTCTTATTAACTCTATAGGTAGAAGGATGATCATAGTAGATGGTCATGAAAATATAGGTGTTGGAGAAGTTATTTTAAAGTCAGGAGCAAGTAGAAGTTTCACAATTTCTAATGTTCTTTATGTTCCAAAAATGAAGAAGAATTCAGGTCCATATCTACTTTCTTATGAGATGGTTATAAAGTTCTTTTCAAGAAAGATTCATGCTAGATCCTCACACCTAATGAGGAGCATTGTCTATTACGAGGTGAAAAGAGAAGTGTGTTTGTGTTGTCCAAAATTCGTCATGCGAATGTTGTCAAGTCTTCTACACTGAAGGAGAATATGAAGTTATGGCATGTTAGATTTGGCCATATCAATTACACAACTCAAGCACATCAAAGATCAAGGTATGGTGAAGAGTTCACCTACTTTTGCTTTACCAGATGATGCAGAATCATGTGAAGGATGTCTTGAAGGAAAGTTTTCACAAGCTAACTTTCAAAAAGCATGGATACATCATTGCCATAAGAAAGTTGTTGATCATACATTTAAATATTAATGGACCTATGAGAGCAAATTCTATTCAAAGTTATAGGTATTTTGTCACATTTATTGATGATTTTTCGAGATATTCTTGGATTTATGGATTAAAGACAAAGTCAGAAGTCTTTTCTACCTTCAATAAGTTTCTAGCTATGGTTGAAAATGAAGTCAAGTAAAAATTCAGATTTCATAAAGTGATAGAGGAGGAGAGTAGATGTCAAAAGACTTTAACTCATTTCTTGAAGACAAAGGTATCTCTCATAAATTCACCATTGCCCACACTCCATAACAGAATGGTGTTGTAGAGAGAAAGAATAGGACACTTGTTGAAATGATGCGTAGTATGATATATTCAAAAAGCTTTCACCTAAGTTTTGGTTTGATACAATACACACAACTAATCACATTCTAAACAAGTGTTCCATAAAAGTTTTAAAGGTCATTAGACCTTATGAAGCTTATTATCGTAAGAAGCCCAATCTTAGTTATTTCAAAGTTTTTGGTTCTCCATCTTATGCTTACATTGAGAATATGGATCATGGTAAGCTTAATGTAAAAGGCATTAAAATTGTTTCTATTGGTTATGCTATTGAAAGCAAAGGATATCGATTCTATGTTTCAGAAATAGGTGAAATCCTACTCTCACACAATGCATATGTTACGGAAAAGTCAAATTTATAATAAATATGCAAAAATTCTGAATTTTATTAAAGCATATGATTATGCATTTTTCAAATGAAATTTGGATGCTTACATTCAACCATACAGGAGGGGTTCTCAAACCCTAAGGCTGATAAACGAAAAGAGAATGTTAAATCTCTTAGCATAGTCAATATTGTTCTTTCTCCTGTTGCATTCTTTGGTTGGAAAGTATACCAGTTAGATATCAAGATAACTTTCTTTTAATGGCGATCTTCATGAAAATGTTTATATTCAGCAATAAGAAAATTTTGAAGAACCGTAAAGAGGTTTTGAAAACTTTAAAGATTCCCCTACTCTCTATGTTAAATTATAGGCAAATGTTTTAGATGTTTTATATTATTATTTAAGCATTCAATCCAAATTCAAGAATTAATGTATCTATATGACACAACAAAAGTACATTGAGAAACTTTTAAAAAGGTTTGAAATGTCAGATTATAAATCTTTGCAGACACCTATGGATGTTAATGTGTTATTACAAGCACATGTAGATTTTGAACCTTTTGATGCTACTCTACATAGTCAAGCAGTTAGATGCTTGATCTATCTATGTAATACATGACCAAACATTCAATTTGTAGTTTCTCAAGTATCAAGATTTATGCACTAACTTCTCAAAATCCATTGAAAAGAAGTTAAACAAATTTTGAGATATTTGAAAAGGACTATGACTTATGCAATGGTATTTCCAAAGTTGCTTCATTTTGTACTTCAAGGTATTGCAGATTCTGATTGGCAAGTGACAAAGACACATGAAGAAGTACAATTGGCTACTATTTTTATGTTGGAGAATGCCTTATCTCATGGCTTTCTAAGAAACAATTAATAGCAGCTATATCTTCAAGTGAAGTAGAGTATAGGGTTGCCTTCAAAGCTTTATTTAAAGCTATTTGGTTGCAAAAAATTCTAAGTTATCTTGATGCTAATGTTTATCTTCCTATGCAAATATTTTCAAATAGTCGAAGTGCTATTGTTATTGTAAAGAATCTTGTTCATCATGCAAAGACAAAGCATATTGAAATACATTATCATTATAGTTGGGAATAGGCATCTAAAAAGCACATTGATCTAGTCAATGCACTTACAAATGAGAATGTGATATTTACCAAAGCATTATCTAGGGACAGGCACTCAACGTTATGTAGATTATTGAACTTTATGCCATTATGACATTGAAGGGGGGATCATTGGGAAACAATGTCAGAATAGCACAGAATGCCCAAATTTCTAGCAATCCTAATTTTGGGACTTACTCAAATTTGGGTTAAAATAAGTCAAACTTTTTTAATTCAATCATCAGGTAGCACTCTCACAAGCACATTAGAAACTCAAGCAAAAGTTAAACCCTATATTCTGTTTTTCATTAAAAAGAAGATCAATGATTGAGATTAAAGCTACAAAAAGCACAAGTGCCAATGGTTGTGAGTCAATCAACCATAAAGCATCTCCAAAAAGCTTATTCGATTTATGAAAAGGCATAAATCAGGGTTTATGTGATTTTGGTGCAGATTTTCGCTAATGATGGCTTTTTTTGGGATAGATTTTGATGCTTTACTTGCTTTTTACAAGGTTTTTGCATGGAAGCTTAGCCCTATAAATAGAGGGCATAATTGGCTATCTAAAATACCAAATTTTGAGAATTACTTTCACACAAGCTCTAGGGTTTTAAGCTAGGAAGGAGATAGTGCAGATTTGGAGGAGTTATTGGCAGTCATCCTTTCATCTTCTTCACACTATCAAGTGTATTTGCTGATTGTGTGAGTATAAGCTTCTTATTTTAGGTTGTTGTTGTATTAGGTTTTTACCTACCTCTTCATTAGGGGAAAAAGTGAGCCTTGGCTGGGCCTTGTAAGGATCCCTAATTTTCAGGGATTAAAATTAAGATTTAGAGAGATTAAGGGCATAGCCAATACCACCGGTGGTTTTCTCCATTAAAATATACATAGAAAATAAAGGGATAGTCGAATTCATTCTAAGCCATTAGATCTTTGTATATCAATGGCTATGATTAAAGCGGTCATGGACAGTGTAATCATTGCGTGCTGAATTGCAGAGCAGCAGTAGAGAGAGAACTTGCATTCGCAGTCAATCGACACCGTTGAAATTGAAGGATCTAATGGCAGACCATAATCGGCGCTGATCCGAAAATCGGGCAGTACTCAACATCGTTCGATCATCATGAATCCAATGGTGGAGCGTGACTGATGCTGATCTGAAATCGGCGAAGTTTGAGAGCCATCAGATGCATCTAGGATCCAATGGTCAAGAGAAAAAGATGCTTTTGAATTAGAGGGCTCACTTACAGCCCTTAGATCATGATCAAATCTAATGGTATAGATTGCTCAACAGGCTTCACGAATTGCACCTTTTTTCAGCCATTCGATTGGCATGACATCCAATGGTTAACATGAAATAGCGCCTTTTTTTGGAACTTCTAATCGCAGCCATTGAATTCTCTTTCAATCCAAGGGTGTATAATGAATGCCGCCTTCAAATTCAAATTCTAAAACCATTCATTCGACGAAAACCATGAACTTGTGGTGGTTTTGAAAGCTTTGACTAGCACAAACCAAGGGAAGCCTAGTCCTAGTTTAGTGGATTAAGAAACTAGACTGTGGCCAATGCTCTCTTCTCATTGGTGGATCACTAATCAGCCCTTAATCTAAAAGGCCCAAAGGGGGCTCATTTTTTCCCCTAATGTCAACACATGAAGGTTCCATAGCTCTTGCTCAATATCAAAGAAGACCTAATTTCATATTAGGGTTTGCTATAATAGCTATTTTTGACAGTTTACACACCATATTGCACATATTCTCTCACGTAATACCTCTTAGGCACTCTTTATCTACATTTTGTTCTAGAACCCTTTTCATTCAGGCTATATTCAGTTTTGTATCATTACACACATTGTATATTGACATTTAGCATTTTATTAGTGTGTAGTTAGCATTCAGCTGCAACACTTTGGAAAAGTGTTTTCTCTCTATTCTATTCATCTCATTTAATTTGGTCAAAGTGTGTTATGTCCTAAGGTTCTAAGTGTTGGAAGGATCTTTATTGACCTATAATTATTATTTGGGCCTACCATACTTCCAACATAACTTATATTGATCTTATTTTGTTGTGTAGTCTCTTGCTTTGGGTGTCAATATTTCTCTTATGGTGTTTGTGCTCTTTATCTTGAGTTCTTAAGTTTGGATAACTCTGCACTTATGGAGGTATATCTACATTTTATCAAGTTTTGGAACTATTGAAGAACTCAGGTTGGCCTTAGCAAAGAATTTGTTCTTTGATTAAAGAAGGTTTCTCCTTTGAACTCAGCAAAGATAGGTGTACGGCCTTGTCAAAAGAGACTTCCTCATTTCATTTCTATTTCAATGGTTGAAATTCAAGTGTACAAAGATAGACAATAGAGATAAATGCTTCATTATTTTGTTAAATGAAATGCCATTCTTGTTTACTTGGATGTTCTTTTACATAAGATTTAAATTTAGGACTGTGTCTGATGGCTACATATTGTGTGTTTCTCTTGAGTTTTGGCCTTTTCAGTTATGAATTTGGTTTGTGCAGCTGCTTGTTTTGAATGGTCTCTCTCTTGTCATTTCATACAAACTTTCTAAAGCTCGAACTGAATGCAGGTTATCTGATTTCTTTATCATACTCCTCCTCAGGGTTCATGCATATAATTGATGATTCTTTTGATTAAGGAACTTATCCTAAAGATTTTTCTGAACCTCATTTCACTTCAAATAGTATATTTTGTGCTAATCTATGTGAATAAACGCTCCAAATTTCTTTTGGTATGGAAGTGCCCATTTATGATTCAAGGCTAGAATGAGTCTGTTAGTGTTAACATGTATCATGTTGATCTAACGGTTCTTTCTTTCAACTAAATATGATGTATTGATCTCAATTGTTTAGGTTCAAGTCGGTTCCTAAGCGATGGCCCCTAGTTTGAACTGTGGGGGTTATCCCTCATTCATGCTCATTTCCACTAACCATTCAAGGACCTTAAGGTTACTTGTTACTCCCGAACTAGGAACCTAATGCCTTAAGGACCAACTTGGCCCTTCTTGCTCTTGTTTCGCACATGTAGGTAATGACCATCTTGATCTGTGTCTAACATGCATGAAAAAGTTTGAAATCTGATACTCCGTGGAAAATTACAGAAAGTTTAGGCTGCACTCTTTATCCTTTTGTTCAAGAAACTGAGAGAAGAAATTCTCAAAAGAAAATGGTGCATTCTTTAGAGTAGAGGGCTTTTTACATCATTCCTGCCCACTCCCCCACATTCTCTCTCTTTTTGCCACCTTTCACTATGAGTTTCTTTTTAAGATCCCGATTCAACCAAGAGACGTACATGTTTGTCATTATTATTCAAGAGCATTTTTAGGCTTGCAGATGTTTATCTTTACGCAAAAGAAGTTGTTTCTATTTCTCTTGGTTTAGTCAGAGTTGTAGAATAAGATAATATTTGAATGCATTCTCTCTCGGTAACATTGTGCTTTTTATCATTTATTAAGCATTTTTTTTTGTTATTTATATGATCGATTTGACTTTTAGAAAAAATTATTATAATAATAATTTTATTTTTTTCTATTTTCATTTTTATTTTTGCTCATTCTCGTTTTCTATGTTCATTTAAAATTTTTGTGGGTGTTATTGTTTCGTCCACGTGTTCATAAGTTTTAATTTTCGTCATAAGGTTAGATGAATACGAAATTCTATAGATATGCATTTCGAACTATTCATAATTATCAGAAAATGATGCGTATGATGATGAAACCCAAATCTAGTATCCTAATGATGCTAAAGCTGCAAGTTTTTTTGGCTTTATTGAACTTAAGAAACATGACTACTTCCCAACATAAACTATCTACTTCTGTCATATCTTTGGTTGCATAACATATGGCTTGTATCAACGTTCAGCAAATCAAGCGGGTTCATTGATGTGAACTCTAGATATCTATCACATGATCAGTGTCAAGCAATAGATTCAACAACATATTTGAGACTAAAATGCATTAGCAGATCCATGACTGTTGGCTTTGAAATTCCTTTCATTTTTTTAGGATTAAAATCGTTCCAAGAGATCATGTTCCCTCTTTAGATGTTTTGTTGGGCTCTCCATTGAACGCCATTTGACATTGTGCTTCCAGAATTGGGGGATTCAACCCTTCTTGCAACGCTGAATATTAATTCTATGTGCAAGCATTGAATCTCAAGCCGAGTACTCTGAGCACGAAGGATGAAGGGTTAGTTTTATCCTCTCTGTATAGATGCAACTCATTAAGTACATCGAGGACGAGTATTGAAGAATCAAATGTGTGCTAATAACAGATGGATATAAGATTTATGTAATGGGTCAACGTGGACATTATTTGCAATGGGCATCCCTGTGTTTCTTTCGATATCTTTAATCTTTAATATTTGAGAACCTCAAATAAGACAAAATTGCAAGAGGTTTCTTTTTGTATGCCAGGACAAAGATGAGTATATCTGGTGTACTCCTGAATTTCGAAGATAAAAACGAGGATGGTAAGGTTCAGTTATCTGAAAAAGAATCTAGCTCAATATTTTTAGCAAATAATCCCTTTTGCTTGGGCCTTGCCCCTTTTTGGTTCTTGTCCTTCCACTGGTTTTCTAGCTCAAAACTCCCTTCTTGCGGCTTGTCACTGAATAAATGATAATCATACGTACTTTTTATGCCTACTTGAGTCGCCAGCAAGAATGGACAAGCTAAAATTAGATGCGAGGGAATAACATTTTGGTTGAGTGGTCCGTTGTGGGGTGCAATGTTTTTCATTCAGGTTTATGTTAATTGTGATTTCCTTCTCTCAGCTGATCATGTTTTAACAGAACGCTGATTGATACATGCAAGTGATGCTCCAATACTTGTTTAGTTTGGTTGCAAAATGCAGAGCCACTAATTTTCTTCGTCGATGCCAGGATGTGCGCATGAACTCTGTACTCGGTGTGCACTTTATTTGTGCTCTACCAGTAATGCAACAGTCAGTGGTGCTCCAGCAGGGTCGATCCCGTGTCCACTATGTCGACATGAAATAACGGCTTTCAAGAAGCTGCCTTCCACTCCATTACTTAAAGAGACTGTCAAATCGAATCTGTCTTTATCTTTATGTACCGTCTGTACTACGCAGGTGGCAGAACCCAGGACCCTCTCTGGTCCTAATGCCAGGATGGAGTTTTCAGGATGCAATAGCTTGACAGAAACAGCAACCTCCGTGAGGACCGTCCAATGTGTGGGACTACCTGGGATCAACCTGTCCTTTCCATGTATTGGCGATGCAGATGATGATGAAGCACGTCCGACTGTGCAGCGGAGCATCTCATCTCGGTCTGAGCGAAATGATCAGTGTGTGTGGCTCATGCCCCGCAATTCTCTATCGTCTCGTCAGCAGCTTGATGGAAGGTGGTGGTTTCAAAACTTGCTACCTGCTGTTACCTCATAGTTGCATTTATCCTCATGATTGCCCAACCAATGCTAGTCTCTATTTACCAATCAAAACCAGGGAAATAGAGTACATGGTATTTGTAACTCTGGTTCGCTATACAACCATGGCAATTCTGCATGTTATTAAACAAAAGATTGTGTTCATCCTCAACCATACCACCTGGTTTGATCCGAGTCTTGGAGTTGCAATAGAATTCCAGGGAGGAAGATAATTCAACCAAACTATATTTTATTTGCATTATATTTTATTGTATTGACAATCCGCATTCGTTTTTATGAGGAATATGAGAATTTTGTGTCTGCTTCTTGGTTACGTGTTTCTTGATTTTAAACGTCTTATAAGATGGTTTTGTGCAGAGTTTGATAGCTTCCATGCACAGGTAGATGTCCAGGGAGAGGAATCTTTAGCTCCTTGTAGGGATTAATCCACGCACATAGATATATACATGCATAGATGCCTACGTGAATGCTAATGAGCGTCTTATCTCCATGTGGCTGATATCAACCAATGAGTGGCAACACACTTGATCTGATATTCGGTGGCCTTAAAATATTTAGAAAGGTTTATGCTCCCATTCTTATCATTTGGTTGTTTCTCTCTAAAATATTTCAAGCACAAACCACGTGCATCAACGGCCACATGCTCGCCGCTTCTAGTACGATCTCATGAGGTCCCGACCCACGTCCTCGAAGCTGCAAGATATGAGCTGCTTACATTTACGCGATCCATGCTAAACTTATGCGCGCCCACGCATATGTATATACCATGCGGAACGGCATACATACGTTTATAGTTGCATAAATATGTTCTTCCGTTCCAGTGTGCGGCGCAAGTGGTAGCAACGAGACCACGTGTATCGACATCCACATGTATACATACTGCCTACACGTCGTTCATGTGAACACATTCATAAAATTACGAAACATATGTTCATTCATCTATAAGACAAATATGGTCGAAGTGCGTGCCTATATATCAGAATCAAGGAGAAATGCACGCATTCATTTTCATTCCAGAGGCGATTGAAATGATTGAGAATTGAAGTTTTGATGAAATTCATCTACGAAGCATCTGTAGGCATACTATGTTTATAAAAAATGATTAAATTGTAAGATTGCTAGACAAACCAAAGTATTAAAGTTTGTCCACATCCCGTAGGGCAGTTGGTTGAGCTTTGGCCTCTTGAGGCGGAGGTCCAGAGTTCAAATCCCAGGCTGGACATGTTATGGCTTAGGCCAGCTAAAATCAGTTGTAACCATGTTCTTTCAGTTGTAACCATGTCTCCTTATCTAACCCTTGCTTTGTGGGATACGGGGGGCCCTGTGAGTACTATGCCCATTCACTTGTACAGTTGCAATTTCAAAGTTAAAGTCCGGGGGAGTAGGCTTCGGCTCAATCTCCATTGAAAAAAAAAAGTATTAAAGTTTGTAATTGATCCTTAAACCAAAGAGCATTGGCATAACAATGATGATACATACCCAATGTAATCCTTAGGATCGAGACCCCTCATAACTAGGATGTGAAAATTCACCTGCTAAGTACGTTCTCTATATTTCTGAACTAAGACTCTGATGTGGACAATCACCATCATCTTTTTAGAACAGTGATCCTACATATGAGTTCTCATTTCAAATGCATAGCGTAATCTTGAAATCGCAAACACTTTGGTAACCACGGATTCAGAGTCACATTTGAAGTACATGCTCCATATGTTTAAACCTAAAATCGCAATGTGAATGGTCCAATCTAGTTTCCTCGGGACGTTGACTCTGTATACGAGTTCCCATTTTAAATGCATCCAAAATGAATCCCCCCATATCGAAAGATGATTCCATAACGAAATGTGTTGTTTCGGTACATATTCTATTTGATTATATTGCCAATCATCATACTTATGGATACCCCATGTGAAGTTACATGTTCTGCAAAACGTTTACCTTGCCTCAAGTATGCGCAAAAACGATGCTCATAAAGTAACTCCAGTACACATGCATACATTTGTGCATATAGACATACATACATATACATTCAAACAAGGACATAGATGTAGATATAGACAAATACATAGGTACATACATACACACATACATACATACATTCGCGCGCGCACACACACACACACACATATATATATATATATATATATATATATATATATATATATATATATATATATATATATATATATATATATATACATACATACATACATACATACATACATACATACATACATACATACATACATACATACATACATACATACATACATACATACATACATACATGTATGTATGTATGTATGTATGTATGTATGTATGTATTCAAACAAGGACATAGATGTAGATATAGACACATACATAGGTACATACATACACACATACATACATACATACATTCGTACACACACACACACACACACACACACACACACATATATATATATATATATATATATATATATATATATATATATATATATATATATATATATATATATATATATATATATATATATATATATATATATATATATATGTATACGTACATACACACACACACACACACACATATATATATATATATATATATATATATATATATATATATATGTATATACGTACATACACACACACACACACATATATATATACATACACACACACACACACACACATATATATATATATATATATGTACGTATATATATATGTATGTATGTATGTATTTACTAATATGCATAATAAAGTAAAGGGATCTTTTTACATCATTTGCTTGTTAAGCTCATGAAATCTCGTTGTGGGATGATGGGAGGGATATCCCACGTTAACACTAGTTTGGTACCAAAACAGGACACTTAAGTGTCCTTTTTTTTTAGTTTTCCAAAAAATCACACACCTTCTACAAAGAGAATTCGAGAAAATCCTTCAACACATATATTAAATATAATTCAAAGGTTAATGCAAAATTATAAAACATAATAAATCATGTTTTGTGTTCATGTAAATAGCCTCTCAAGATGCTATGGTAGTAAATAGGATGAAAATTCCTAATAAAATGTATTTTTATCAAAAGAAAAAAATTCATCATATGAACGAAAAAATCATACACATTCCTTGAAACATCGATCATATAGTATGAACCTCAAACTTACTTAGAAAAATCATTTCAATTCAAATAAAATCAATTATTGGACTTGGTACACCAAAAACAACAACTAGTTAAAACATGGTTCAAACAAACTTATGGGAATCCACAGAGGTGTACAGATAAAACAAGGTATGAAGACAACAACCAAGGTATACACATATAAAATCAACTGCTATGACTCTAGTCACTAAAAATAAGAAACTAAAGCCTACATATATGACTCAAAAGAATTTATGGACATCATCCAAGGTGTACACATTCAAGTTACCAAGAAGAAAATGAGTGACATAACAAACCAAAGCTTACATATAGGAGGCTAGATAATTTATTGAAATCCACCAAAATTTTCATGTCTTTGGACACAACCAAGAATCTTCTGTTGTGTGGGCATCAACCAAATTCTACATATACAATCATGAAGAGCTTGTGGACACATAACAAAGCATGTAGAGTTATGGAAGAGATCCAAGTTCTTCACATGAAGAAAGAAAATAAGACATCAAACAAGGTGTATACATAAGGGAACTACCAATCTTTGAAAATTAACCAAGTTTTTCAGATCTATGTACACCAAGAAAAGTAGATATATGTGTGGACACCAACCATTATATCCACATACAAATATTAACATCCAATTGGAATAATGCCAAGTTACAAATATGTAGCTTGATATCCAAGAAAATAAACTAGTTCCTACCAAGAAATAAGAGTCACATACATATAAAAGCAAAAGAATATATAGTTCTAACATATTTAGTAAAAATATTTTTTTTGATAGTTGTTGTATGCATAAACACACAATCCCTTGCACACATCAACACATACTAAAAATAATACTCAAAAGTCTTTGATATAATCTTCGATATCATAAAATTATAAGGATCATTTGAAAACATTTCATTATTTCCATCATGTATGCCATCTTCTTTTTGTCAAATGAAATATGTATGCCAATTTTTTTCATTTTTATCGCAATCACCATTGCAGATCACATATTATTTGACAAGATTAAGAATGAAACATGGCATGAAAGCATAATTTGGAAGCTTTAAAACTTAGAATAGCATTTAAATAATTAGTATTTTTCATCATAATTTTTTTTTCCACCTTTGAAGCTATGTTCTTTTCATGAACATAGAAATATATGCCTTGCCAATTCAGCATGAAAGTCAACACCAAATGCAATGGCTACTAGTTCAAAGCGGAGGCCTTCTAACTTTGAATAAAAATATGCATTCAATAAGTATAAAGGTTATCCATTAATAACCTGCCAATTCTTTGCAATCTCACTTACACGCAAATTATAGTGAGCCATTCTTTAAAAGGTGTGATAAATGGAAATGATCTAGAGAAGACAAGTTTTGAGTCCATGTTTATCACTTATGGAAGTGTTCAACCTTCTCTAGAGATCCCTAGAGACTTGCTTTACACTTCCAAAGTCCTTGAATAGCTTTCCATTTCCTAAAACATATCCAATTTGTCAAAATGTTTGAATTGTGTTATTTTTTCAGTTATGCTAAAAGTTGAGTTTTTAAAAATTCCCATTTTCTTCTTCATTTAATAACCCATGTGAAGTTGTAAAATGTTAAAAATTATATTTTTCTCTAAAAGTACATGATGTTGGCTATCAAATCCAAGTGAGTATGCCATCAAAGCCTCAAGGGTGTCATCACGAAAAATCAATCAATTTGGTGTAAAAGCAGGACACTTAAGTGTCCCAGGACACTCAAGTGGTACAGAACTAGTGTTAATGTGTAAGACATCAGTGTAAGTAAATCTGAGTTCATACTCATGGTAGTACTTTGACCGAAGTTTGTTGGTCCATCTTCCTGTGCACGATAACATCCTTATGTTTCTACCAATAAAACTCCTATAAGCTTGGACAAAGATTTGTTAGTAGTAAGATAAGTTGAGTAGTTGTGACTAAGTTTTTGTGGATTTGCGCATTTACATCCTTCATGCACGTGATTGATCTCCTTTCTTTATTCTAAATGTCCTCTTAGTCGGTATTTATAGTTGGGGATCTCCAACATTTTCATTTTAGATCAAAATGAAGTTCCCTTAGCGGATGACATGAATGTAATTATACCTCAAAATTTATAAAAAAGGCCTATTCAGGAAATTTGGGAATTATTCAAGTCCCATTTATGTTACTAACTATGTTAACTTCTTAAGTTTGAGCCCAAACTTGATACCTCATTCATAATACAATTATCCGTAATATTAAAGTACTAATTTAATATACCCCAGTCAAGAGATAATAACATGTTGTAGTGTGTGAATGAGTCAAAAAGTGAAACATTGGGGCAAAAAGAATTGTCTCAAAATCCTGTGTAATTCCCATTTTTCCTGAATAGGCCTTAAAAGGTTACAAGTTTGCATCCTGTCGTCGATATATACATGAGGTTACTCTCATTAGAGAAATTCTTAGTCACATGTAGACATGCATTTCAATAGATTATTATTGTAAGATTTCTAGAAATGTTAAATTTTTCCATGTAAGCTTGTGGGAACTCATGGTGTCTTTGAGCTTAGGCAGTTACAAATTCTCCAAAAATATATAGAAAGTAATTTTGATGATGAAATAAATTGAGATAATGATTGCATGTTGTCTAAAATTCCAAACTGAAGCTTTTGATGGTAAAGTTTTTTTTGCTTTGGAAATCATTCTGCCACAATAGTAACATGTTTAAGAGTCACCATGGGGCTTTTAGTTGTTTTTGTAATGAGTACGGTTTTCTCTACGTTTTTGGGGAATCCACCATGTATGACGGGGTTATTATTGAACATGTCAATGTTATCACGTATATTCTGAAAAACCATTAGTTATCCTCAAAAATATCTTGTTAATAGGATGATTACTTATGATTGTCTTTATGTAACAAGCTATGAGAATAATTTTTTTATGTGTTCAAAGATAAATGCAGGAAATATTTTCTTGTTGAAAACCATGGATAACCCATCAAAGAATAATTTCATGATGGGGGTCAATCGTTGGTATGATTACATAATTGCTTTGAGGAGCTGGTCCAGTATTGGCTCATAAATGTAAAAGTATTATCTCAAAGGTTTGACACTAAAGTAAGTTGGTTAAAAAAAAAATTGTATGGATTTAGGAGGTTATGATCAATTGCTAAGATGACCTCTCTGATTATCCGTATTGTTAAGCTCCTAGAAGACTTTTTTCTTGTATGACCTTGATCTCTGAAGGATCTATGTCTTGAAGAAAACACGTAAAAATAGCAAAATTACCATATAAATGTTTATGGAGGTCCTTATATGAAACGGTTTTGGTATATGTGCATTGGTATGGTCTGCTACATGAGTCTTGAAATTGAGTTTTTGAATGCACCCAAATGGAATAGTTGATTGGACCCTTTACTTTTGGTACATACCTATTTTTGCTGAATAAAGTGTTTTGTAGTCTATGTGGTGAGCCTAAAGTAGAATATTATAGACTCTTGATAATAACAAATAGGTTTGAAGTATATATTTAGATTGTCATATAATCCCTTGTATTGCATGATGTATCCCTTGAGGGTAGTTTCTTTGGATAGATATGAAAATGACAACTAATTATTTTATTTATGCTTGCAAAGGCAGAACACACTGTTTGATCTCTTCTTAGACCTTAATATTCTTGGCCCAAGGATTGTATAATCTTGGAAAAAATGATCTTTAGTTAAAGCATGGTCATATGAGTAGGTCGTTTTATTACAAGGATTATACGTATGAAATAAGGACTTATTTTATACAAAATATACCTTCTCTATTATTATATGTTTCAATTAATAATTTGGATGTTTTTAGTCTCATGATTTTTTCTCTCTGGAATACTTATGACATTTATGGGCTTACACTCTTTTCGTCAACAAGCTTTTTTTTGGTTCAAAAGATCCTCGATATCCAATATTAAGTTTCAAGGAATGATTGCTTTATATTTCTATTTTAATATTCCCCCCTCAATGAAATTAGTGAGTTAAAGATAAATATCCATAAGGGTAATTGATGTAGATCGCCATCCACCATGTGGCCCACTGCTCGAGATGGGGGTGGGTACATATATACATACATACATACTTGTATCTATTAAATAATTGCACCTAGCTCTAGCTACTAGCTATACACACATATCCACACACACACACACATACATACATACATACATACATACATACATACATACATACATACATACATACATACATATATACATACATACATACATACATACATACATACATACATACATACATACATACATACATACATAAATACATACATACATACACACACATGCATACATAGATAACTATCTTATGCATAGGTAACTAACTACATACATAGATAACCATCTTATGCACATTTAACTAATGCCTAAAAACACGTTGCAAAAAAAAGTTATCTCTCAATACCTCTCTTACATGCATTTTTCTAGTGCACAATGGTATGACGAACTAGGAATGTTGGAGCCAT
The DNA here is from genome assembly GCA_020310875.1 of Ceratopteris richardii. Classification (NCBI taxonomy): domain Eukaryota; kingdom Viridiplantae; phylum Streptophyta; class Polypodiopsida; order Polypodiales; family Pteridaceae; genus Ceratopteris; species Ceratopteris richardii. Next base: position 37,692,932 of record CM035440.1, read on the forward strand.
TGTTGGATTGTAAGCATAGGAATGTTGAATCCGTTGTTGAATTGGAAGCATCGAATTGAATAAGAAAAAGAGCAGTGTAGAATGAAGTTTGGATATTGGCATCATCAATAATTTTTGGAAAAAAATTGTATCTGTAGGGAGTCGGATTTTATGAAAATTGATTAAATCAGTGATTAGAATTTTGTAGGCTCTTCGATAGCTATGCTCATTTTGAATTCTAGCTGAAATATGTAGGTCCTTTGACCACAAGGAGACGGGATGTAAATTTGATGCCAATTTTTCCCTTCAAATTTAATGAGTTTCTTTAGTTAAAAATTTCTTGCTTTGATTTTGGTATAAATTACCCTAAAGGCATAGGGTTAGCCCCTTTCTTCCAATGACTACCTTCGGGCACCATGAGGGCAGTGTGCCACCCTCCATTTTCTTTTCTTGCCATGATAGATTTAGATTACTTATGGATCTTGTTACCATTAGTGTCCATGTGAAGGCCAAATGACTACCAAACACTTTTCTATATATTCTTTAATAAAACATATAATGACTTGGTCATCCACAGACTGAAAGTTCGATCGCATTTGCAACACTTAAGAAGTCTGTGTTCATGCTCCTTGTGTGCTGTGTTTTTTGCATATTCTACAACCTCCATGCAGAGTACTGTGTGTAGTGCTATGAGCTCTCAAGAAGGATATTGTTGTGGAGTTCTTGAGAAGGAGAGCACATGGTGGTGCATCGCCATCAAATTACTTCACTTGTATCATAGCATTTTGATGCAAAGGCTTTGTTCCTTTTGTGCGAGCGAAGTGAGCACCCGCCCACCCACCCAAGGCTTACAACTAAGGCAACGACCAAGGCATAGACCTTGGCATACCTTGTCATCAGAATCACCAAAGTCACCGTTGGCATCGTTGGCTACGCACGAGGGAGGAGCTCAACAATCAAGGAAGATGGAGGTTCTCGATACTTCTTGAGAGGTCACCCATCCTAGGACTATTCCCCTCAGAGCTCGTTTAACTGTGACAATCTCTTGCCACGAAGCTACGCTCTTGTGGTGCTTGAAGAAGGGGAAAGAATAAGGTTCACATTATCTTCAACAAGTTTTGGGCCCTCAAAGCTGCATTCTTTACTTTCAAAGCCTATTTTTGAAGCATTTTTGGGGTGATTTTTTGAGCCATTTTGGAGTACTTTCGTGCATAGTTCTCTTCATAGAGGTGCAAGAACATCAAGAATAGTGTTCTTTGTACTTCTTTGACAATGAATGTTCACCTTTTAGGGCTACGTTTGAACCACACTAATTAATATATAGGTTTCTTGAAAGGTTTTAGTTGTGGTGGGAGCAACCACCGCAAGTCTATGTAGGTTTTTGAGCCTAAAGAATAGAGTTGATAAACAGTTGCAGGTGTTGTTGACCAGTGTTTAAGCAGTGAATTCAGCCTTTTAATGCCATTTTACTCAATATATTGAGCACATACACACTATGTACGCTTGTGTGGATATCACTTATATACATCCATGTGGTCATTGATAAAGTGGTTATGCTTTTGCATAAAGCCTTTTACATTTTATAAAGAGGGTCGTGGTGAGGTTTTCTTAATCGGGAGACATCTAGATGTCAGGTTCTCTTTGGTGATGCAGGTAGAAGACTTACCCAGCCTCGCCATAAGAGATGTATGATAGTTGTTCATATGTGCTCGATAAGCCTAGTTGGCTTCTATTAGGTAACTGATTATATGCACTGGAGTTAGTGATTCACTATGCAAGTAAACATGTCAATACTTGTAGTTTTATGAGATTTGAACATTGATCATATGCTCATTTTGCAGAGGATACTCTAGAAAGAATTTTCTAGATTTTTGGTTTTGTCAACTATAAAGTGGTCAATTTAATCCTTGACACACTTATTGGTGTGAGCACATTTATTCTCACATAATTCTTTTGGTTGGTCATTACTGTTCATCAGTTCATTTTTTTGGGAACACTATTGAATTCTTTTCCACAATCTGACACTTGCTCATCCTTCTTTGAGCCTCAATGGTGTTTGGACTCTTCTAGCTCCATTATCATTCTATTTAGTTCTTTACCATCATGCCATCAGAGGTCTTATGCACATTTGGTGGATCATGGTCTAGTGATAGTGTTTGAAGGAGGAGCTATAACTTGCAGGGCAAAGACCATTTTGAGATTCGGAAATTTGATGGCACAAACTTTGCTCTATGGAAGAATCAGATTAAAGATGTGCTGATTCAAAGGAGGTAATGGAAACGAGTAAATGGAATCTCAAAGAAGCCTACTGACATGGATGAAGATGATTGGGATGAGTTAGATGAAATGGCTAGGTCTACCATTTGATTGCAATTGGAAGATAATGTTTACTTTACAACATTAGATTGTGAAAGTGTAGAAGAGCTTGGAAGAAGTTATGTAATACATATGAAAAAGAGATGGCATCCAATAAAGTGCATATGATGAGAAAATTATATGACCTTCGCATGGACACAAATAGTGTTGCTCCTCATCTAAATGAGTTGATTCTATATTCTCCCAGTTACAAGCTTAGAAAATGGATGTGGCTAATGAAATGAAAGCAGTCTTGCTATTATGCACCTTGCTATCATCATGGGATACATTTTGCACAGCTATTAGCAATAGTGCACCTAGTGGTAAACTGTTCTATGATGATATATGTGGAGCACTCTTGAGTGAGGAGATTCGTAGAAAACCTATGGTTGGAACTCAGAGTGGAGATGCATATAATGTTCGTGATTCTTACCAAGGAAAGAATCAACAATGTGGCAGGAGCAAGAACAAGGAAAAGAATGGTCAATGGAGTAAGAGTAAAAGTAAATCAAGGAAAAGGGATATCAAATGCCATTATTGTCATAAGAAAGGACACATGAAGGAAGATTTTTATGTGCTAAAGAATGCTAAAGGTAAAGGACAAAATGTTTATGGCCATGTTAAACAACTATGTGCACCATCTACTTTGACTATGAAGATTGAAGAAATTAATGCTATTTCTAATGATGGTGATGTGCTGAAACTTGATAGCACTGTGCCAAATGAGGCTCTTATGGCTGATTCTCTTTCCCACATGTGGCTGCTAGATTCTGATGCTTCTTTCCATGTGACACCACATAGAGAATGGTTCTCTAATTATGCAGCAAAGTCTCTTGGTATCGTGAGACTTGGTGACTATTACTGGTGTGATGTTGTGGGGATCAGAGATGTGGTTGTGCAGTTCATTGATGGTTCAAAATTTAGTATGCATAATGTGTGCCATGTACCTCAATTATCATGCAGTTTGATGTCAGTTGGTCAACTTGATGACCTTGGTTACAAGGTGGTCTTTATGCTCAGTCCTTTCACACATCAAAGGGCAATATGGTTATTGCAAAAGGAAGAAAAGTTGGCTCACTTTATCCTATATTTATATCGCATAAAGAACACTTGTTAGTTGTTATTGAACAACCTATGGCTTGTATTTGGCATGGCCATTTGGGCCATATATCACGTAGTGAAATGGAAAATCTTTCTCATTTTGTCTACTCGTGTTATCTTTCTTTGATTTTTCATTTTGTGAGCATTATCAATATGGAACGCAAAATAGGAATGTGCATAAGATGCACATTGACTCTTCAATTCAGCCTTTAAATCTTGTTCGTATAGATGTGCGTGGTCCTATTCCCACAAGGTCATTAGGTGGTTCTCTTTATCTTGTCACTTTCATAGATGATGCTATTAGAAAAGTCTAGGTATATACTATCAAAGCAAAGGATGAGGTATTCCATACTTTTAGAAAATGGCTTCCTTTTGTTGAGTCTGAAAAAGGAACTAAGCTTAAGGCTTTATGTTTAGATAATGGTGGTGAGTATACCTCACATGAATTCAGTGTGGGAGCGTGCCATGAAGAGTGAGTTGGATTCTATTGACAAGAATGGTACTTGGGATTTAGTACCTTCACCAAAGGGCATGAAAGCTTTACCATGTAGATGGGTATATAAGGTGAAATTCACATCAGATAGTGCTTCTCCAAAGTAAAAAGTAGGACTTGTTGCAAAGGGTTTTAAGCAACAATATGGTGTTGATTTTGAGGAAATCTCCTCTCCAGTGGTCAAGATGACTAGCCTGTGCATGTTGCTTCGATTCATTGCAATGAAGGACTTAGAGCTAGTCCAAATGGATGTGAAACTTACTTTCTTGCATGGAGATCTTATAGATGAGATCTATATGGAACAACTAGAGGGTTATGTAGTTCTTGGAAAAGAAAGTATAGTTTGTAAGCTCAAGAAGAGCTTATATGGGCTTAAGAAGTCCCCTAGGCAATGGTACGAAAAGTTTGATGCTTTTATGAAGTCTCAAGGCTATTCTCGAAGCAATGAGGATCATTGTCTCTACACAAAGAGATGCTCAGATGGTAGCTTGATACTTTATGTTGATGATATGTTGATTGCTGGGAAGTCCTCTGATGACTTGTCAACTCTCGAAAAGAAATTGAGTCAGAAATTTGATATGAAGGATTTGGGGGATGCCAAACATATTCTTGGCATGCACATTACTCGTGATAGGAGTAAAAGATGCATATACTTGTCTCAAAGTGACTACATATCCAAAGTACTTCACATGTTCAATATGCAGGTTGGAAAGGCATTGAGTACAGCTTTACCCACGTATGTGAAATTGAGCAAGGATAATTTCCCCAAAGCAAACGAGGAAAAGGAATTCATGACGAAAATTCCTTATTAGTTTGATGTTGGTAGTCTTATGTATGCTATGGTAGCTACAAGACCAGACATTGCATTTGCAGTGGGAGTTGTGAGAAAATATATGTCTAATCCTCGCAAGCAACATTGGGAAGCAGTCAAGATGATTTTGAGATATCTGAGTGGCACTAAGGACAAGTGTCTATGCTTAGGTAGAGGAACAACATCCATTATTGGTTACACAGATTTTGACTATGCTGGTTGTGTAGATAATTGTAAGTCTACATCAGGGTCCATTTTTCATTTTGTTGGAGGTGCTATCTCTTGGAGATCTTGCCTTCAAGAATGTACAACTATTTCCACCACAAAAGAAGAGTATGTTGCAACAAGTGAGGCATGTAAAGAAGCATTGTGGCTTTCTTGTCTTGATTGTGATATGGATCTACCTCAGCATGTACCTCATTTCCTCAGTGATAGTCAGAGTGCCATTGCTTTGGCTAAAAATCCAATCTATCATGCAAAGACCAAGCACATTGAGGTGAGGTATCACTTCATTAGAGATTGCTTAGCCATTGAGCGCATTATTTGTGAGAAGGTTCATACTTGAGGTAATGCTGCAGATGCTTTGACTAAACCTCTACCACAAGATAGCGTTCGACACTATTGTCACTTGATGGGTGTTACTTGTTTCATGATCTTAAACAATCACTTCTATACTGTGTAACATGCCCATCAGGTGGGAGGTATAGTTTGTATACTTATAGTTAGGTATTCTTTATCATTCTTCATTTTTTCCCCCATACTTACTTTGGCCATATTGGCCTTTAGTGGGAGATTGTTACCATTAGTGTCCATGTGAAAGGACAAATGGTCACTAGAAACTTTTGTATATGTTATTTAATAAAACATATAGTGGCCTTGTAAGCTGCAAACTGTAAGTTCGACCACATTTGTAACACCTAAGGGGTGTGTGTTCGTGCTCCCTATGTACCGTGTTTTTTGGTGTATTCTATAGCCTCCATGTAGAGTACTGTGTGCGGCACTAGGAACTCGATTTTGTACTCCGAGGATATATTTGTGGAGCTCTCGAGAAGAAGAGCGTAGGATGGTGCATTGCCATTGAGTTACTTCAGATCTAGCTGTGATGTATGGCAAAGCTACATATGGTCTAATGACATAGAGGACTGTAAACTTCTAACAGTATTTATATCATATTGATGTGCTCTTTGTCTATACTTTGTGAGGTTTCCCTGTGTGTTAGTAATTAGGATCTTCAAGACTTTATTGCATTAATATGACTCCTTCATGAAGTGAAGTAAAGGCTAATAGGAACAACATCCCAAGTACTCCTTGTTGAGAGTTCCTGCTCCACCCTTTTGTCCAAACTCAGTTTCATTCTCATGCAAGCTCATTTATCCCACATGCAAGGGAATTCTCCCAAACTCCATATAAGCAAGGCCTATCTTCACTCCACACAAGTCATTCCACTCTAACCCAATGCCAAGAGTGTGCTTCACCCTCCTCATGGAGTCTGCATGCTCATAGAGCATCTTATGTAAGTCATTTCCATTTCTACTTTAATTCATTTCATCATGTTTTCATATCTCTCATTTCTTTCTCCATAGCTTGTTTATTGTGTGGTTTCTAGCATAGTAGGAGTAATTGTTTAGCCCATAAAAGTCATATTGGTCAAAGTCAAACAAGGTCAAGGTCAAAGCCAACAAGGCTAAAGTCAAAGTGTTCGAGTGGAGGTGTCAAAGTGCACAAGTAGTGCACAATTAAGTGTCCACAAAGGGTGAATTGTAGAAAGTGGTTGTAGGTGGCAGAGGTATTTCTCTAATTTCCCTAAGGTTCAAAGTGTTTTTAAAGTATTTCGGAAGGTTCAGGTGAACCCTCTCTTAGGTGCACAAGTGAAGACTTAAAAGGAAAATGTGAAGGTATGTGAAGCGGCAGCATACGCAGAAGTGAAAGTATGTCCCCCCAATTAAAATTTTTGTTTTAGTCTAAAGTCACTACAGGACAAAACAGGGTTTCATTGGCTGCCCACTTGTGGAGACAATCTTGGGACATCAAAGTTAGCACCAAGATACTCTTACAGTTAGGAGCATACGCGAATCGACACTCAAATCAAGGCAAAGACTATTCTTGGACCATTCTAAGACTAAGCAAGGTGAGCATAGTCTAAGCTAGGCAAGAGAGAGAAGTGCAAGGGACACACAGTGTGCGAATCAGAGAAGTGAAGTGCAAGGTGTGCATGAAGAGTGACTAAGGAAGTGTGCAGAGAAGGACTAAGCTATTCACCCCAAGGATCCGAAGGTCTCATTGCAGTGTGCGCGTGCCAATAGAAGGTGTCCATCCCTCCCCCTTATTGGAAGCTTGGTGCAAGGTGTGCACAAGTGCAGGCTTGGACAAGGTGGAGGTGGCCGGTAGCAACAAGACCCTTGGGTATTTGGTATTTTGTGTTTGAGCTCTCTGTGGGATTTTGCACAGAAGCATTGGATTGTATTTGGGCATCACCATTGTATTTGTCTTCTTATAATCAATCGACAGAGGCTTCCAGTGTGTATCTTTCTTCTTGTCTTTCCCTTCTCTCGTACAAACACTCAAATCCCTTCTTGTCCAAGAATCCCCCAACAAAATTTGGCACGCCCGGTGGGACTCCAAGGAGATTTGAGCATAGGAGAAGCCAAGTGCAAAGGGTAGAAGAGTTCAAGTGCCGACAATACTACTTCAGTGGACTAAGAGGTAAATATTCTTATCAATTATCTCATACTAAAAGGACTATGAACAGCCCATGACCGCAACCCGGTCCCAAACATTGAGGGTCACCTACAAGCAAACAAGAAGGAAGGCTGTTAGAAGATCCTCTAGTCCACTATCTTAAACCTCATCAGTAAAGAGCATGGCGGGATAGGTAGACTTGGAAACCTTACTATCAAGATTAAAAATAAAATTTCCTTCTTTCAAAGGCCTAGCTCAGGAAGATCCGGACGAGCATATTAGAAGGTTTTTTGCACTCTGCAAAACTAGAGGCTTAATGGGCAGGGAGGATGCCTTTTTGATACTCTTCCCTGCCACATTAGAAGGATTAGCAGATAAATGGTTCAGCCAATTTGTTGAGAACCATTTTACAACTTGGGACTTAATGAAAGATGCATTCAAAAATCAATTCCAGCATGGAAATATTACAGAGATCATCATAGAGGAATTAGAAAACTTGAGATTGGGTCCAGGTGAGAAATTTCTAGAGTTTGTAACTAGGGCTAAGGCACTAATGGCTAAGTTTTCAGATCCTCCACATGATTTTTTTGTTAAGAAATGGTTAGCTAAAGCCACTTCCAGTGACCACCCAATGTAAAATCAAGGAGTTAGTGTTTCCTACAACCTCCATAGAGGAATCCATCAACACAGCTATACGATTGGAGCAGATAAGGCAATAGTATGGAGCAACTTCTTCTCAACTACCATATTCTACAGAAATGGAGGATCCAGTAATCCAGCTAAGGAAGGAGCTGGAGGGCTTAAAAAGGAATAAGCCCCACAAAGAGGAGGAGAATGATGTTACTCAGTTGAGGAGGGAGATTGAGGCATTAAAGCTCCAAAAGGAGGAGGCCCAGCAGAGGAATTGGCTCAACTGCGACAGGAGTTGCAGGAACTCAAAGGGGGTGGCATCAAGAGTGGACTTTGGTGTACCATGTGCAGCAAGCAAGGTCATATAGTAAGCGAATGTCCTCTGTTAAGTGTGACTTGCCAATTATGTAGGAAAGCTGGTCATGAGGCCCAGGAATGCCAATCAAGAGGAATGCCTGCAACAACATATTGGACATAAGGAGGACCTTTACCACCAGCAAATGTGATGGCAGCTGCACCCAATCAAGGTAATAATTACAACCCTAGACAGAGGAATAATTTTGGAAATGGGCCTAGGAGGCCAATTATTTGTTTCAGATGTGGAGAATGTGGGCACTATCAAAGTAGGTGCACTCTCCCAGAAAATGTCCCTCCTTGCAGGAACTGCCCAGGGGCTAGAGACCACTATACTAATTGCTGTCCTAAGAACCAAGCATCTTCATATGGACCCTACATTCAAATGATTTCTGTGTGCAAAGAAGAAATGGTAGATCAAATCAATGTGTACTCCTTGGAGACAATATGAGTTCATTGTATTTGGCTGCTAATCGTGTTTTTCATGCCAGGACTAAGCATATAGAGATTCAGTATCATTTCTTGAGGGAAAAGGTGGTGTAGTTAGAAGAAATTGAATCTTTTACAGTGCAGACAAGGAGCAAGGAAAAGGCTCAAGTGGAAATAGGTCAAGAATCAAGGATTAATGGATTAAACAAAGATTAAGAGACATCTGAAGACAAAGCCACCACATGTGCAGATACAAGGCAAAAAGGAGATCTCATATGTACTAGTGATGCCATTGGGCACACATTCAATAGGGCTCATGAGGAGTTTGATAAGTCAAATGGAGCCCATGCTCTTAAGGAATCAGAAGCTTCCAGACTACTCAAGTCCATGAAAAAGGAGGTCAGTGTTTTTGATTTAATAAAGATGAATGGAAAGTTCAGGTCTGAACTCTTGCAGATAATTGATGAAATATCCACAACAAGCTTAGTGGCAAAGGCTAGCAGTCTCTATCAAAGGTCATGAATTTCAAGGAGTTATTGTGGATGGTGGTTTTGGCATTAACTTGATGCCTGAATATACCATGAAAAAGATTGGACTATACCCTTCAAGACCTTCCAACTTCACTGTAACAATGGAAGACCAAAGCATAGTAAAGCCTATGGGAGTGGTCCTTGGAGTCCCAGTCAAGATACAAGGTACCATCTTTAAATTGGACTTTGTTATTTTAAGGCTTCTGCAAGTAGAAGGAAGTTTTCCCCTATTAATTGGGAGACCTTGGTTAAGACATGCCAATGTGCTGCACGATTGGGGCAAGGACACAATGTGGGTAAAGCAAGAGGGAAAAGAGTTGCAGCAGATAATTTTGGAAGAAGGACCAAACAATTAGAGAAATACTAGCATGATGCAGTCCATTGGTATTCGTATGGAAGAAGAATTGTTGGACAACCCAAAACCAGATCTATTTGAAGGAGCAAATTTATATGAAGATGAAAACATGTTGGCTTGGCTCCATGCAGAGGACCCATCTTACTGCTATGGAATTTTTCCAAACTCAAGTAGAGAGGAAGCATATGAAGAGAAAGAGGACATCATTTAGGTTACTAACTCGAGTGAGATAGTCCCAGTTAAAGGCCATAGAAGAGAGAGAAAAGAAGAGCCCTTAAGTGCAACAGTGATGAAGATACTTCAAATCATATGTCAATGGCCACTTTTTTATGGATACTAGTATGGATATCATCTGTTATGTCAACTTTTATGATAGTGAGTGCAGGACTTTACAAGGATGTGGAAGGAGTACCTGCAAGTCTTTGGAAATAGAGGGTTCCATTTGATGAAGAAGCGGGAATAGTGAAAATGAAATTTTGCAGATTAAGCTATAAACTTGCTAACACAAAGATACAAAAGTTGCAGTATGGAGGAGACAATATTTTACTGAAGGATTTAGGGTACCCCTATCAGATGACTAGTGTGCCCAACAAGAAGACAAAACCAATGAAGTGCAGTAAAATTGGAGATTATGGAGGAGTTTCTCGGAGTCAATATATCAAGATCATGGCTCAAGGCCTATCATCAGCACAACTAAAGCATTATGGATCACCTAGAACCTGCAAAATTTGTCCAGGTTGTACATAGTCTTCTCATGTCATTTTTGCTTAAGTTTTAGGAGTTTTTATCCGCTTTTATACTTGTTCCTTTTGATTTTTCAGCAATTTTAGCAACGCTTTCATAGCCTTTGCATAAGTACAACTTTTGGAAATTTTTGGGAATTTTTCAAACATTTTTAGATTTTTTTCAGCATTTTCCATCCTTTTCAAATGACATTTTCTTGCCATATTAGAGGAATAATGGAAGCTATCTGTGGTTTTTAAGTGATAAACTGGCCTTCACCTGTAGAGAATTTTTTGGATTTTTTTCCAATTTTTTTTGGATTTTTTAGGGATCTTTTTTTTCAAATTTTGGATATTTTGATTTTTTTTTCGCCCAAAAAAAAAACAAAAAAAAAACCGGATGCCTACCCTTGCCGCCCGCCATCCCCCCGCCCCCTCAAAAAAAACGGATGTCCCCCTCGCCCCTCGAAAAAAAAAAAACCGACCGCCCCCCCTACCCCCCCACCCCCCACCGTTCCCCCACCCACCCCCCAATGTCCCCCCCACCCCTCCACCCCTCACCCCCCCCCCCATCGTTCCCCCACCCAACCCCCACTGTCCCCACCCCTCCCACCACCCCCCACCGTCCCCACTCCTCCCCCCCACCCACCCCCCCCCAACGTCCCCACCCCTCCCCCCCAACCCCCCACCGTCCCCACCTCTCCCCCCCAGTTGAGTATTGATCCTCCAAATTGGTGAAGGTTTTGAGTTACTCTTGTTATAGAGGTGCTCTAACTTCATTAGTAGCTTGTTCTTTTGGAGATTAACACTCTCCATCCTACTTGTAGGTTTAGCATTCTCTATTCTAAATGTCAAGAGTAGATCCTAAATGTATCTCTTTTGAGTTTACATCCCTTGATCAATGTATATGGCTTGCATACCTAAGAAGAATATGGGCTCACCTAAATCAATAATCTTGAACTCCTCTTGCATGTTTGACTCAACATTGATTCTTACTTCATAATAGTATATGTATGTGTGTGTTTGAGTATGTGTATTTATATGAGTATATAATTGTAAATGAAAAATCTATTGTGATTTTCTAACTCAATATTGATTCTTACTTCACAATAGTATGTGTAAGTGTATGTGCCTATGATTAGGAATTTAAAATATATTGTGATTGTTTGACTCAATATTGATTCCTATTTCATAATAGTATGTGTAAGTATATGTATGTTGTGTACCTAATTCACCAGGTCTTAGGGACTTGTGTCAAAGAGACTAAACCTCGTTTGCCACACAAGTGCGTATAGTGGTGGATTGACACACGCTTAATTGTCAATCCAAAGAACTGACCTAACCAAGTGTATGAGGACATGTGTGCACATGATGGGCAATGAAGTGGTTCAGCTAAAATGTATGAGAAAAGACCAAACTACCTCTCCAAGTCACTTAATCTCTGAAAGTGTCTGCCGTGATACCACTTATAGTAGTAAATCAAATTCGAATGTTTCTCCCAGCTCCAAACTCTGAATATGGCCAATAACGGGTTTGTTTCAAAGCTCTCGACGAGACGCATCTATTAGCAGTGCTCAAATTTGACAACCGCTCTTCAAGTTATGGCCAAAATAGTGAATGGTGGGAAACACCCACACTCACTCCACAACTCGTACTTGCTCACGCACACACACTACAATGGCTCAAAAGTGATGGGGAGGGGTAGAGAACAGTCCTACACACACAGTCCAAGTTTCACACACACAAAAGATCATAGAGAAGATGAAAATCTGCAGGAAAGAAGCAAATTCGAAATTTTGGAGCTCTCCTTCTTCTCAATGGCAAAAAGTCCTTACAAAGAGTCACAAAGTGACTTATATACATGTGCCCTAAAAATGTCCTTTCACACAAGTGACCGGAACTTTATTGGTTAATCTCTAATTTCCTACTATTTTACAAGAAATATGTTACAATGAGTTGGACTTATGCATCTAGAGGACTCCTCTAGTGCATTTACATAGCTTTGAGGGAATTTCATAGGATTTTGAAGAAGAAATTTATGCCCATTAATTTGAAAATTTTGGGGCTCCTCTTTGTTGGGAGTGATGGTTGGATGCACTCAAGAAATGAGTTGGTGCTGCTAAACCTGCTTCACACCAGCCCTCCTTTGATTCTAGATATGCTTAGTACACTTGCTTAGCTTCCAAATGACACAAAGAAACCATATATGTACTTTGCAAATGGTTTGTGTAATGATCAAACCAAAACAGACAACTTTGCACTTCACAAATTCTAGAAAACTTGCTATTTCTGTAATGATACCTGCTCAGTGTTATGCTCAGTGTGACCAGCACACTTGCAATTGAAACAATTCCTTCTGGGGGTATTAAAGTACCTTAATAAGCTACCATTTCCAAGTGGAATGAGAAGAAATGATAAACCACATCCAGAGAAATTGATTTAGCAAAATTATGATTACCCCCGACTTTTTAGGAGAGTTGCAGAAATAGACTAGAGGTGACTTCGAAGCCGATTTCTCACAAATGGCTGAATGGAATCTTCTGAAATTTTGTATGCTTGTAGAAGACCTTGAGCTGGTTCCAACGAACTATTAAACTCTTGATTTGGTTCAGTGAGCACTGAGAAATGCTCCTTGGAAGTTGACAGACTTGAAGTAGAAAACACAGAGAACCAGATATGATGAATGTGTATATATCTATTGATTGATATGATTATACAAGCTCATTAGCATGACAAGCATAGCTAATTGAGGTGTGGTGGTGTAGGCTATGGAGTAGCACTAACACACATAGTTACAATGACAAAATGCCTCGGGGAGTGAGCTGAAGTGACAGGGATAACCGCGAGTTTTTTCTCTCCATTTTTATATGAGTTGAGTCATCACTTGAATTTGAAATTCAAATGTAGGCTCCCTAGAATCTCTCCTCTAAAAGTAGGGAGATATTCTCTCTATCATACCATTCTCTTTTCCACGACTTAATCAGGTAGGTAAGTGATTACATGAGGTGTCAAGTCATAAAGACTTTTACAAGGGGTAAAGAGGTAAGAACTTATAAGCATATGTTCATATGAACCTTGCTTCAAGTGAAGCCTTGATAAAGCTTTGTCCAAGCTAGTCTTCCATGATTCCAAGCCAATGTGTGAAGTCTTGATATGCACCAACAGCTCCCCCTCAAGCCAAACACTTTGGCTTAAGTCTTCATCCTCAATCTTCAATTACTTCCTGCAATCCAATCATAGATTTGAATCTGCATAACTTGCTTCCATCCAATGCTTTAGTGAGTAAATCTGCACATTGCATATTAGTAGACACATAAGTCAATTGAATCTCTTTGCTAAGTAACTTCTCTCTCACATAGTGGTAATGAACCTCTATGTGTTTGGTTCTGGCATGATAAATTGGCTTATTTGCTCTGATACCACTGTTGGGAGTGATGGTTGGATGCACTCAAGAAATGAGTTGGTGCTGCTAAACCTGCTTCACACCAGCCCTCCTTTGATTCCAAATATGCTTAGTACACTTGCTTAGCTTCCAAATGACACAAAGAAACCATATATGTACTTTGCAAATGGTTTGTGTAATGATCAAACCAAAACAGACAACTTTGCACTTCACAAATTCTAGAAAACTTGCTATTTCTGTAATGATACCTGCTCAGTGTTATGCTCAGTGTGACCAGCACACTTGCAATTGAAACAATTCCTTTTGGGGGTATTAAATTACCTTAATAAGCTACCATTTCCAAGTGGAATGAGAAGAAATGATAAACCACATCCAGAGAAATTGATTTAGCAAAATTATGATTACCCCCGACTTTTTAGGAGAGTTGCAGAAATAGACCAGAGGTGACTTCGAAGCCGATTTCTCACAAATGGCTGAATGGAATCTTTTGAAATTTTGTATGCTTGTAGAAGACCTTGAGCTGGTTCCAACGAGCTATTAAACTCTTGATTTGGTTCAGTGAGCACTGAGAAATGCTCCTTGGAAGTTGATAGACTTGAAGTAGAAAACACAGAGAACCAGATATGATGAATGTGTATATATCTATTGATTGATATGATTATACAAGCTCATTAGCATGACAAGCATAGCTAATTGAGGTGTGGTGGTGTAGGCTATGGAGTAGCACTAACACACACACAGTTACAATGACAAAATGCCTCGGGGAGTGAGCTGAAGTGACAGGGATAACCGCGAGTTTTTTCTCTCCATTTTTATATGAGTTGAGTCATCACTTGAATTTGAAATTCAAATGTAGGCTCCCTAGAATCTCTCCTCTAAAAGTAGGGAGATATTCTCTCTATCATACCATTCTCTTTTCCACGACTTAATCAGGTAGGTAAGTGATTACGTGAGGTGTCAAGTCATAAAGACTTTTACAAGGGGTAAAGAGGTAAGAACTTATAAGCATATGTTCATATGAACCTTGCTTCAAGTGAAGCCTTGATAAAGCTTTGTCCAAGCTAGTCTTCCATGATTCCAAGCCAATGTGTGAAGGCTTGATATGCACCAACACTCTTTTGTGTCTCTTTCTTTTGCAACATTCTCCCCCTCTTTGTCTCTATCGTCCCTTGATAGGCTTTGTTCTTTTTTCTGTAACTTGCTTATGGCTCCTGAATACACGCACCTAGTGGTCGAAGAAACAATAAGGACTGTCCAAAAATTTATTACTTTATCCGAAGTTAATCCCTTGTTTCTTTAAGCCCCTTGGTATTCCTTATATCACATGTCTGGGTTGCTATATTAAGTCGCGCTGCCACATACGCCATCAGTGGCTAAGAATGTGATGTTCTTAGTCACCCGCTTCAACTTCTCAGCCTCTGCCTCTTTCTCACTTTTGGTCTTCTGATATTTCTTTGCCTTCACACATCTGACCGTGCTGTGTTGCTTGGAGCCTGTTTACTTCTTTTCTGGTGCACACCTCACTTTGCTGACCTCTACTCTCTTTTAAGTCAGTGTTACGCTTTAAAGGTCCTGTTCTTGGATCTTCTTTGTCATCCTCTAGGACCTGACTCATTTCTTTCCACCACATGCTTCTAGTGGACAAGGAGGCAACTAGGAACTTCAAACAATTGGTTATCTTATCCGATGAAGAGTCCTTTGTGTGCTGTCTCTTTTCCTTGCTTGTTTCGCTTCATCACATGCTCTTGGTGGATGAGGAAGTTGTGTGCAACCTCCCATGAAATGTCCTGGTTGTTATCTTTCTTTAATTCCACTCCTCAGGACCTGGTTCTTTGGTGTTGTCGCCTGATGCCTGCCCCTCTGGGGCTTTGGGCAGAGAGATGTTCTTTCTCTTCATAAACTTTGTTCTTTACTGAGTAGTTTTATTCTTTGATCTTCTTCTTCTTCTCTTTTTGCTTGACTCCCCTTCCACACATCCCTCCTCTTGAACTCTGTCGTCCCCGACAGGCTTTTTGTGGTGACGTGAGTACGTTTGGATGACTTTTTGCTCTCTCTGATTAAGTGAATTGGCTTGACATAGCATTAATTCTTTCCATTGGGTCGATTTTACCCCGTCATCTGGTGCCTGTCGATGATCCGTGAAGAAACTTAATTCGTAGGCCACCAGTCGTGCATTAAGATTCGAAGTCACTTTTACAAAAATTTATGAATCTAATTCAAAAAATCCTGTGAAAAATGCCTCTTCAAAGGTCTGCATATAAGTACTTGGCAAAAATATTAGCCGTGAGTATATGTCCATGAGCGTTAATCTTCTAGGTATAGTTGATATATAAAAAATAAGGGCGTCTGATCCCTGATTAATGTCGATGAAGTTTAAAAACGTATTTTGAGCATGCTGGAACACTTTGATGACCGTAAGTAACATGCTCAAAATCTTATGATTCATTTTGATAGCTAAATCAGGTACAATTGCATATCGAGCGATCCAAAATTCGATGGTCTTGATCATGTATTCTTCGGTCGGTAGATAATCACGAGGTGGACTAGGTAGTAATGGATAGTTGAGCCACTGATTATTTATGCTTCCCTCGCACTGTCCTTCCCAAAATTGTGTCCAGGAGCATCTTCTTGGTACAGGACAAAAAGATGGATTTACTTGAAGTATATACGGTGATGATTCCCATTGTACCCATAGTGTAGGGTTCTTCTCCAAAAATTTTCTCCTCCATATAGGATCCGCTTTATCAAATTCCTCTTGTGTGTAGGTGAATGTTTGCATGCTAAACTAGAGGTTGCTATCTGGCTCTTTATTTGTTGTAACTTTATATACTACCGTGTTTGCTCTTTAAGTAATCCATATGGTACATTGAAAGGTTTCAATACATGTTCCAGATTTTTGCATTCAATCTTTGCTTCCTTCATGACCTTGACTACTTGATCTTCAAAATCTTCAGTACAATTGCTTGATTAATTCATCCTTCCCCTTAATTTCCTTCGTGATCTTCATAATCGTTTCTTTGTTGTTGAGGAGCTCCTCTCCTATGGCAGTGAGTTGATTTGCGTCTTCATTACGTTGTCCTATATATTGATTCTCTGCCTTTTTCCATTTCCTCCTTAGTTCCACAGTGTCATCCATATACCTTTTCTCCCATTCTGCGATGATGGTTTGCTCCTACTTGAGCTGATCTTCATACTTTGCTATCTTTTCTTCTAATGCTCGTGTGTCTTTCTCTATCCCTTAAGGAGCTTCTATCGGTTGATTACATAGAAGCGTTGTCCTCAGCTCCTTTTTCCTGTTGTGTAGGTTATCTGCTTCGTCCATGTATACTTTGATTTGTGATTCAAGGATTTTGCTTCTGGCATTCATCCGTGTTTTGTCAGCTTTGCTAGCCTCATATTTGGTTTGTAATTCCTTCAATTGTTCTTTTAATTTCTGATTTTGTGTTGCTAGTGTATTGCATTGATGCTTGGCCTCGTGTACTTTTGCCTCTTTTTCTACTATTATTTTTTGTGCTTGAATCAATTGTGCGGATAGATTCTCACTGTTGGAGAAACAATCACTAATTAGACATATATTTGAAGGTCAAATCTTAGAAAGAAAACCCCATGCCTATGTGAAGGGAGAAATTCACAAGTGTATCATACTTGTAAAGTTAGTTCACTTTAGTTCTAGAAGTTTTTTAAAAATCACGGGAATGAGAAAATCTATATAAGTTAGTTAGTATTAACTGACGCGATGAGAAGAAGAAGGAGGAAGACAATGAGAAAGTGAGAAGAACTCATTTTTGTACGACTGAGAATAGTCGGGCTTCTCTGAGTGAGAAAGCATCTGTAAAACTTCTGAGTTTTTTATAGTTATGAGAAGAACTGAGTAAAGTTCTGTGTATGAGCCTCTCTCCATCATCTCCATGATTGCCTACTGTGTGATGAATTCAAAAGTTCAAGTTTTCTGAGCAATTCGATGCCTGGCATCGAATCTTGGCTGATAAGTCATTTTTTCATTCTCTGTGTGTTAACTATTGTTGAATCTTTTAAAAATATGAAGTTTGTGGAGCAACTCGATGCCTGGCATCGAGTTTGAGCATAAAGTCGATGCCTGGCATCGACTTCTAGCATACAAGTGGTCTTCTTCATGTGTGTGTAAAAGAGAGTATTTCTGGTGCAGAAAAAGGGCCTAAAAAAGCTCAAAGTCGATGCCCGGCATCGACTTGGACTGAAATTCGATGCCAGGCATCGAATTTTTTATTTTTGGACATCAGGAATACTAAAACAGGCAAGATTTCCAGTCTTGGAAGGTCATACAGGGTCATCTTGTGAGGGCCATAACTTGAGTTCTAGAGCTCCGTTTGATGCATATGATAGCTTGTTGGAAAGCTCTACTCTTCTAGTTTCAGCCTATAAATTTTCATGGAGAAAGCATACTTGAGCTAGGAGAAATTAGCAAAATACTGAAGGTATGTCATTTCGGTGACTAGGAATTTCTGTAGAAGCAAAGTTCTCACTTTAGGCTATCATTTCTCAAAGTTTGGAGTGGCAATGAGTTAATGGTGACCATAGAGGTGTTCTAGTGTCACATTAATTCATTTCTTGTGGTGTTTTATACATCAACACTCACCTCTCTTGGAATTGACTTTTTTCCCTCATTGCTCTGTCATAGTCGGCATCAGCCTCAAGCATCAACTGTTGAGTGTCCACGGTAGTTTGTATCATGTGTTGTACCACTGGCTTGAGCTGAGCGACGTCCATATTTAGCCATGTTTTTGGGATGCTTGGAGCATCTCCTGTTCTTACGTCTTTTCCTTGCTCCACATGTATGGTTTTGTTATGTGGTTGCCTTATTTGAAGCTGTACTTCATGTTCTTTTCTTCCTTCTTCCTTAGTAACAGCTTTCGTGGCACTCCCTTGAAATGTGACATCCATAGGAGAGGGTTCTGCCACCACCCTTATTGGTGTAAAGGGTGGATTTTTCAACTGTATTTTCCACTTTTTCTTCCTTGGGGTTCTTGAGTAGGACCTCTCCCGCAAGTAGAGTCTATTGGATTTGAATATTAGATGTTTCTTTTAGTTTGATCACATGCACCTTTTCTTGAGACGCCTCGTGTCTTGTAGTTTCCTTGTGTGTGCTATCTGATGTTTGCTCAACATTTGGGCCATCCACACCGAAGCCATCCTTCACTTGATTTAGTTCTTACCATTGCCCATCGTCTCTTGAATCACTTTTAATATCCACATTTAGCGTCAAGGTGTCTTTGTCTTCTTGTGTGTCTGATGATGAGTTGGAGTTCATCAATCCCAATTCCTTGTATCTATGGACTTTGGTTAGCCTTTTTCTATGTTCTAAATCTTGATGGGCTTGCTGGTAATGGTGCCCTTGTACTGATAGATTTACTTGACCTTCAGTGTACTGATGTGTGGCTTCCATTGCTTTGGCCAATTCTTCTTCTGTAATAGCTTGATTGTCCTCAAGTCTCGTTTTTGGAAGTACGTGTGCCCTCTTTGTAGCTGGGACTTCTGCTTCCGCTTACATCATTTCTCTTAGCCTTTTGGTACCTCTGATTCTAGGTTGGGAGCTTGTATCTGCCTCCTCAATGATATATCAACATAGTCAAGGCAACACTTCCATTTAAAAACTTCTTGTGATTCCACTACTTCTTTGCCTCGAATAGCCGTTCTTGAATGTATGGAGTCATATTGACTTGATTTCCAATTTGTTTTATAGCATGTGACAGCATTTGTACAATGATCTTTTGTGGAGCAGTGTACCTGTGCATGTTGGGAAAACAAAAATTCTGATGGATGAGTCTCACTTCCTCTTCAATATCGATGCGATTAATGTCAGTGAAATTCTGGGTCTTTGCTCCTCAACTTTCCTCTTTCAATATCGTATTCCCATCATTTTCCCATCCAAAAGCTTCCTTGATTAGGTCATGTGTGGTTGTATGATGACCCATTCGCCAACTGCATCCAAGACTCTAGCCTCCGGTACCATTGGATCATGCAATGCAAGCTGTAATCTGTTCATTACTTGAGTGCAACATTGGAAATCTAGTTTGTATATAGGTAATTCGAAGTATTTGTGAATTCCATCTTTCTTCATAATGTCTATTGTCGACGGCAGTTCATGCACCACTTTAAAGTCTTGGGACATCACAGGAAACTGATCATCCGTATCCATAATTTTGATGGTCACCAGGAACAAGTAATCCCCACTGGTTGATCTTCTCTGAACCAATGACCTTTTGCTTTAGTCACACTTTGTAGAGGGAATTCCAACACCTCCTCTTGAATTGTAGCTTCAAAATCTTCGGAAGCCATCTGCACTCATAATGAAAAGAGCATTAGCTTCCATTGAAGGCAAGTTTTAGTGATGTGTGTGGTAGTGACATCTTGTTCGTTGTGTCACTCCGTTCCCCTTCCGTGTATAAGTAAGATCTCTTACCGCCTATTTTTTCCTTTTTACTCCTGAAAGAAAACAAGAATTAGTGTAGCTGAAGCATTTATTTATTTACATAGTAGGTCCATTCCTATGGAAGTAGAAGCTATGACATGTCCCCAAGTGGGGAATGTGCACCACTAATTCTGTTATGTACATCATGTGCCGAATGCGTGGCCTCGGATTGTGGCCCTATCATGCATACTTTAGGTGCATTCGAAGCTTCATGTGTGCAAACGAAATCCTCTTGGTTCTGTTGTTCTGACCCTTGCTGTTGCTTTGGTTTCCATATCCATTTCATAGTCGAAGTTTTAAGCTTTGTCTTCTCTTTGTTTTGTCATGTTGCATGTGTTTCTGCTTTCCACTTCAAAGTCTGATTGGTTGGGATCCTCCTTTTTCGGGATCTTTAGTTAGTCCTTTTTGGCTTTATGGGCTTGATTTGTCTGTATATATTTTCTTCTTGCTTTTCCATCTCTTGATTTGTCATTTGTATGACCTTCTTTGGAATCCATATTTGTTGCTGAGTTCTTTGGGCTTCTACCAATGACTTTGGGAGCCATACTCTCAAAAGTCACTTTTGTCTTGACTTTGGTGAAGAAGAACCCTTGTCTGCCCTCGTCTTCCTAGGATGAATGATGTGTACTGGCATTGCCTTCTCTGATTCCTTCACTCGATCCTTGCGAACCCCCTTTAGGTTAGCATTTCCTAATTGCGGGAAGCTGACAGTGGGTTTCCATGCTGATGATCTCCTTTTTTCATAGAAGGCTTTAGGAGCATTGTCCTCCTCGATTCCCTTCTGTTCACCATTCAAGTAGGATGATTCTACTTTCTCCTTTGATGCATTGGGATTTGAAATCCTTTCTTCCTTCGGACCTTCTTCTGGTTGGTTTGTGATGGAACCATTTGCTATGTACTCTTCTATGATTTGTTTCGCACTCTTGATGATATCCTGTCTATGAGAGGGTTTCTCATCTAATAGACTAAAGATTTCCTTGTTCCCTATTTTAGCTGAGATGTACCCTTGAGCTAGATGAATGCTTACCTCGTTCTCAATGATCCAGTCTTGTCCTAGGATCAAGTTCTCTATTAGATCCTTGTCTCTGCACACTAGAACTCGTTGTTCCATAGTTGAATTTCCTAGGTGGAGGGATACTGTAGCTTCTCCAATGCATTCTATAGCTTGACCTACAACACCTATCATGTGTGCTTTAGTAGGTGTTATAGTCATTTGAAGATGTGTGATGACTGTACTTTGTATGCAACTGAGTGTTGCTCCTGAATCTATCAAGGCATCTATTAGCTGGTACTATGTCGTTCCAATTCCTAGGTTTAAGTACGATTGGGATATGCTGACATTGTTCGTGTTGGATTTATGAACCCGATAGTTAGCCATGGGAATAGGCTCTTCTCCTTGTAGGTATCGTTCATCCCTTTGCCTTATCCACTCTTTCCATTTCTTGATACGCTCTAGGGCTTCTTGTGTCGCTTCCTCTCTGATCCGCTCTTCCTCTCTCTTCCTATTTTGTGCACCTACAAGTTGTGATAACATTTGGTCCGTCAATGGCTCCATGTAACGTTTTACTCGACATCCACTTATGTAGTTAGGAAGAACATCTCCATCCAGAGTAGCTAGATTAACCGCTCCGCTCGTTGAGATCTTATTGATTATTAAGGGTCCATATCCGCATTTTTTGCAACTTCTTGGTGTGTTGCTTCAAAGTGTAGACCAGCACTAAATCTCCTTCTTTTAGTCCTTTATCTTTGATGCGTGCATCATAATATGCCTTTTGTCGTCTCTTGGCCGCATAAATTCCTACAATAACTTGTATCCTAGTCTCATGTAGCTTCTCAATTTGTTCTAGTTGCTTGGATAATTCGTGTCCCGTCCATTCATACTGTTGGGATACTCTCAAGGTCGGCACTAAAAAATCGATTGGTAGGATTGTGTTCTGTCCATACACTAGATTAAATGGGGTAGTTCCCATGGCAATTTTGTAAGCAACTCAGAAGGCCCAAATTGCATGATGCAATTGTTTGTCTCAATCTGACCTTCCACTATTGACTATCTTTGTCAATACAGTGCATAACACCTTATTGGAACTTTCAGCTTGCCGGTTGGCCTAAGGATGATATGGGGCTGATTTTTTATGGATTCCCAAGAACTCGTTCATTAAGGACTCTATTACTTCATTAATGAAATGTGTTCCTCTATCACTCACTATTTCTATAGGTAGTCCAAAGCAAGTAAAGATATGCTCAAAAAGAAACTTCACGGTGGTCTGAGCATCGTTTTTTCTAGTAGCCTTTGCCTCTACCCATTTAGTCAGGTAATCCGTTGCTACTATTATATATTTTGCATGTGATCCTTTTGCTAGTGGGTTAATGGGTCCTATGAAATCAATACCCCATTTGGAAAATGCTCTCGTGCAAACCATGGGTCTTAATGGCATATCATCCCGTCAAATCAGATATTTGGCTCTTTGGCAAGTCTCGCAACTACGTACATAGGTGTCAGCATCCATATGTAGAGTTGGCCACCACAAGCCCGCAAAGAGGATCATTTTTATAGTTCTTTCAATTGAGAAATGTCCTCCCGTTGCACCTGCATGTGCCATTTCTAATATGGGTAGGTACTCTCCTTCATGTACACACAGTCATAGGTGATTGTCTTTTCCTCTCTTGAATAATTGTTTTCCCATGCTAACGTAGTTCTCACTCATTTCTTCTAGGGATCGTTTCCTTGCTAAGATAATTCCTTCCTCATGTTCTTGTGTCTTTAGAAAATTCACCAATGTCTTACTCCAGTTGGGTGCTATTGTAGAGAAAGGTAAAGAGGTGTGGTCATCTGGAGTGGTTTCTTGGCATTCCGTGCAACTACTGACATATTCATGGACATCCTTAGGCATATCTGGCTAGTATACTCCTAGCCGTTTTAATTCTCTTAGAGTTCCGTGCATTCCTTTGTGCATTCTCCATTTGTTTACATAGGCTTTTTCCATCAACTTCTTTTGTTTGTCTTCCTCTACACATCTTGACAGTATGCCATTGGGTTCCTTATAGTACACACTTCCTGCAATAATGTGTAAGTTACGTGATTGCAGAATTTCCTTTTTACTCTCCTTATTAGTTGAATGTTGTGGTCCATGAGTGAGTATTGAGATTAGCTTTTCTGCCCACTTCAGACACACTTCCAAATTGAATAGGTAAGTGTCTGGCAAATCGTCCGGTACTCCACTTGGCGGTTCTCCATGTGTTAACCTAGAGAGATGATCTGCCCTCACATGGGTATTTCCTTTCTTCACTATTACTTCAAAATCAAATTCCATCAATAATAGAAACCATCTCACAAGTCTTCCCGTGTTACAAGGCTTATTGACTAGGTACAATAAGGCTTGATGATCTATGAAGAATTTGAACTTGTTGGCTAAGAAATAATGTTTGAATTTCTTTATAGCATACACCATCCCTAGTCCCTCTCGCTCTGTGACTGTATAGTTTCTCTCGGCTTGATTCAGTTGTCTACTTGCATAGGCAATTGGATGGTCCAATTTTCCTTTGTCTGCTGGTGAACTAAGATGCATCCTATTGCGTAATTGGAAGCCTCCACATAAATATGAAAAGGCTTGTTCCAATTTGGTGTTTTCTAAATGTGAGTTGTACTAAGCCGCCTTTTTAACTCATTAAATGCCTTCTCACATTCATTCATCCATGTGAATTGACTCAACAATCCATACAAAGGCTTGGCAATTATGGCGTACATGTGGATAAATCGACGGTAGTATCCACAATGACCCATAAATGCTTGCACTTCTTTCGCATTCTTTGGTCTAAGAAGTTCTAGAATTACCTTAATCTTGTCCTCATCTGTAGATATTCCGTTCCTCGACACGGTGTCCTAAAATCTTCCCTTGTCTTACCATGAAGACACACTTCTCAGGATTCAGGTAGACTCTATATTGTTGGCATTTATCAAATATTTTCCGCAATTCAGGAATGTGTTCTTGCCTTTGATTTGAATATGTACATAGGTCATCTACATACACTTCCATACTTCTCTTTAGGAACTCTTTGAAAACGTGATACATTAACCTTTGGAAAGTAGCAGGTGCATTAGTAAGCCCAAAAGGCATCACTCTGAATGCATAGAACCCCCATTCAATCGTGAATGTAGTCTTATGTTGATGTTCTGTAGCAATAGCTACTTGGTTGTATTGAGAGAATCCATCTAAGAAGCTATATACTTCTTTTCCTACAACTCTTTCCAATAGGTGGTCACTGATAGGTATATACTTCTTTTCATGCAACTCTTTCCAATAGGTTTTCACGAATCGTGGTTGCATTGACTTTCTTTAGATTAATGCACACTCTTAGTTTCCCGTTCTTTTTGGGTACAATCACCAATGGCGACACCCATTTGGTATGTTCTATCTCATAAATGAATCCAGCCACCAACAGTTTGTCTATTTCTTCTTTTATTTTTGTAGCGTAAACCTCGTTATATGTGTAAGGGTGTTGTTTTGTTGGTTGCGCTTCTGGTGTCATTGGTATTCTATGAGAACAAATGGAGGGTTCCACCCCCTTGAGATCCTTGCAGGTCCAAGCAAATACATCTTGATATTCTCGAATTACGAGGCTGATTTTTTATGGATTCCCAAGAACTCGTTCATTAAGGACTCTATTACTTCATTAATGAAATGCGTTCCTCTATCACTCACTATTTCTATAGGTAGTCCAAAGCAAGTAAAGATATGCTCAAAAAGAAACTTCGCGGTGGTCTGAGCATCGTTTTTTCTAGTAGCCTTTGCCTCTACCCATTTAGTCAGGTAATCCGTTGCTACTATTATATATTTTGCATGTGATCCTTTTGCTAGTGGGTTAATGGGTCCTATGAAATCAATACCCCATTTGGAAAATGCTCTCGTGCAAACCATGGGTCTTAATGGCATATCATCCCGTCAAATCAGATATTTGGCCCTTTGGCAAGTCTCGCAACTACGTACATAGGTGTCAGCATCCATATGTAGAGTTGGCCACCACAAGCCCGCAAAGAGGATCATTTTTATAGTTCTTTCAATTGAGAAATGTCCTCCCGTTGCACCTGCATGTGCCATTTCTAATATGGGTAGGTACTCTCCTTCATGTACACACAGTCATAGGTGATTGTCTTTTCCTCTCTTGAATAATTGTTTTCCCATGCTAACGTAGTTCTCACTCATTTCTTCTAGGGATCGTTTCCTTGCTAAGATAATTCCTTCCTCATGTTCTTGTGTCTTTAGAAAATTCACCAATGTCTTACTCCAGTTGGGTGCTATTGTAGAGAAAGGTAAAGAGGTGTGGTCATCTGGAGTGGTTTCTTGGCATTCCGTGCAACTACTGACATATTCATGGACATCCTTAGGCATATCTGGCTAGTATACTCCTAGCCGTTTTAATTCTCTTAGAGTTCCGTGCATTCCTTTGTGCATTCTCCATTTGTTTACATAGGCTTTTTCCATCAACTTCTTTTGTTTGTCTTCCTCTACACATCTTGACAGTATGCCATTGGGTTCCTTATAGTACACACTTCCTGCAATAATGTGTAAGTTACGTGATTGCAGAATTTCCTTTTTACTCTCCTTATTAGTTGAATGTTGTGGTCCATGAGTGAGTATTGAGATTAGCTTTTCTGCCCACTTCAGACACACTTCCAAATTGAATAGGTAAGTGTCTGGCAAATCGTCCGGTACTCCACTTGGCGGTTCTCCATGTGTTAACCTAGAGAGATGATCTGCCCTCACATGGGTATTTCCTTGCTTCACTATTACTTCAAAATCAAATTCCATCAATAATAGAAACCATCTCACAAGTCTTCTCGTGTTACAAGGCTTATTGACTAGGTACAATAAGGCTTGATGATCTATGAAGAATTTGAACTTGTTGGCTAAGAAATAATGTTTGAATTTCTTTATAGCATACACCATCCCTAGTCCCTCGCTCTGTGACTGTATAGTTTCTCTCGGCTTGATTCAGTTGTCTACTTGCATAGGCAATTGGATGGATATTGTCGGCATTTATCAAATATTTTCTGCAATTCAGGAATGTGTTCTTTCCTTTGATTTGAATATGTACATAGGTCATCTACATACACTTCCATACTTCTCTTTAGGAACTCTTTGAAAACGTGACACATTAACCTTTGGAAAGTAGCAGGTGCATTAGTGAGCCCAAAAGGCATCACTCTGAATGCATAGAACCCCCATTCAATCGTGAATGTAGTCTTATGTTGATGTTCTGTGGCAATAGCTACTTGGTTGTATTGAGAGAATCCATCTAAGAAGCTATATACTTCTTTTCCTGCAACTCTTTCCAATAGGTGGTCACTGATAGGTATATACTTCTTTTCATGCAACTCTTTCCAATAGGTTTTCACGAATCGTGGTTGCATTGACTTTCTTTAGATTAATGCACACTCTTAGTTTCCCGTTCTTTTTGGGTACAACCACCAATGGCGACACCCATTTGGTATGTTCTATCTCATAAATGAATCCAGCCGCCAACAGTTTGTCTATTTCTTCTTTTATTTTTGTAGCGTAAACCTCGTTATATGTGTAAGGGTGTTGTTTTGTTGGTTGTGCTTCTGGTGTCATTGGTATTCTATGAGAACAAATGGAGGGTTCCACCCCCTTGAGATCCTTGCAGGTCCAAGCAAATACATCTTGATATTCTCGAATTACGCGACTGATTTTTTATGGATTCCCAAGAACTCATTCATTAAGGACTCTATTACTTCATTAATGAAATGCGTTCCTCTATCACTCACTATTTCTATAGGTAGTCCAAAGCAAGTAAAGATATGCTCAAAAAGAAACTTCGCGGTGGTCTGAGCATCATTTTTTCTAGTAGCCTTTGCCTCTACCCATTTAGTCAGGTAATCCGTTGCTACTATTATATATTTTGCATGTGATCCTTGTGCTAGTGAGTTAATGGGTCCTATGAAATCAATACCCCATTTGGAAAATGCTCTCGTGCAAACCATGGGTCTTAATGGCATATCATCCCGTCAAATCAGATATTTGGCTCTTTGGCAAGTCTCGTAACTACGTACATAGGTGTCAGCATCCATATGTAGAGTTGGCCACCACAAGCCCGCAAAGAGGATCATTTTTATAGTTCTTTCAATTGAGAAATGTCCTCCCGTTGCACCTGCATGTGCCATTTCCAATATGGGTAGGTACTCTCCTTCATGTACACACAGTCATAGGTGATTGTCTTTTCCTCTCTTGAATAATTGTTTTCCCATGCTAACGTAGTTCTTACTCATTTCTTCTAGGGATCGTTTCCTTGCTAAGATAATTCCTTCCTCATGTTCTTGTGTCTTTAGAAAATTCACCAATGTCTTACTCCAGTTGGGTGCTATTGTAGAGAAAGGTAAACAGGTGTGGTCATCTGGAGTGGTTTCCTGGCATTCCGTGCAACTACTGACATATTCATGGACATCCTTAGGCATATCTGGCTAGTATACTCCTAGCCGTTTTAATTCTCTTAGAGTTCCGTGCATTCCTTTGTGCATTCTCCATTTGTTTACATAGGCTTTTTCCATCAACTTCTTTTGTTTGTCTTCCTCTACACATCTTGACAGTATGCCATTGGGTTCCTTATAGTACACACTTCCTGCAATAATGTGTAAGTTACGTGATTGCAGAATTTCCTTTTTACTCTCCTTATTAGTTGAATGTTGTGGTCCATGAGTGAGTATTGAGATTAGCTTTTCTGCCCACTTCAGACACACTTCCAAATTGAATAGGTAAGTGTCTGGCAAATCGCCCGGTACTCCACTTGGCGGTTCTCCATGTGTTAACCTAGAGAGATGATCTGCCCTCACATGGGTATTTCCTTTCTTCACTATTACTTCAAAATCAAATTCCATCAATAATAGAAACCATCTCACAAGTCTTCCCGTGTTACAAGGCTTATTGACTAGGTACAATAAGGCTAGATGATCTATGAAGAATTTGAACTTGTTGGCTAAGAAATAATGTTTGAATTTCTTTATAGCATACACCATCCCTAGTCCCTCTCGCTCTGTGACTGTATAGTTTCTCTCGGCTTGATTCAGTTGTCTACTTGCATAGGCAATTGGATGGTCCAATTTTCCTTTGTCTGTTGGTGAACTAAGATGCATCCTATTGCGTAATTGGAAGCCTCCACATAAATATGAAAAGGCTTGTTCCAATTTGGTGTTTTCTAAATGTGAGTTGTACTAAGCTGCCTTTTTAACTCATTAAATGCCTTCTCACATTCATTCATCCATGTGAATTGACTCAACAATCCATACAAAGGCTTGGCAATTATGGCGTACATGTGGATAAATCGACGGTAGTATCCACAATGACCCATAAATGCTTGCACTTCTTTCGCATTCTTTGGTCTAAGAAGTTCTAGAATTACCTTAATCTTGTCCTCATCTGTAGATATTCCGTTCCTCGACACGGTGTCCTAAAATCTTCCCTTGTCTTACCATGAAGACACACTTCTCAGGATTCAGGTAGACTCTATATTGTCGGCATTTATCAAATATTTTCCGCAATTCAGGAATGTGTTCTTGCCTTTGATTTGAATATGTACATAGGTCATCTACATACACTTCCATACTTCTCTTTAGGAACTCTTTGAAAACGTGACACATTAACCTTTGGAAAGTAGCAGGTGCATTAGTGAGCCCAAAAGGCATCACTCTGAATGCATAGAACCCCCATTCAATCGTGAATGTAGTCTTATGTTGATGTTCTGTAGCAATAGCTACTTGGTTGTATTGAGAGAATCCATCTAAGAAGCTATATACTTCTTTTCCTGCAACTCTTTCCAATAGGTGGTCACTGATAGGTATATACTTCTTTTCATGCAACTCTTTCCAATAGGTTTTCACGAATCGTGGTTGCATTGACTTTCTTTAGATTAATGCACACTCTTAGTTTCCCGTTCTTTTTTGGGTACAACCACCAATGGCGACACCCATTTGGTATGTTCTATCTCATAAATGAATCCAGCCGCCAACAGTTTGTCTATTTCTTCTTTTATTTTTGTAGCGTAAACATCGTTATATGGCTAAGGGTGTTGTTTTGTTGGTTGCGCTTCTGGTGTCATTGGTATTCTATGAGAACAAATGGAGGGTTCCACCCCCTTGAGATCCTTGCAGGTCCAAGCAAATACATCTTGATATTCTCGAATTAATCGTATCAATTCTTCTTCCTCCTCCATTGACACATCCTTTCCTATGTATGTACATCTTTCTTCTCCATCTTCTACGGTTACTATAATCTTTTTCATTTGTTCCTTGTTGTCATACACCTCTCCTTCTCTTGCCTCTCTCTTAGGCATCTGTATGGCTATTTTCCTTTCTTCTACCTCATATCTTTTGAAATGTTCTGGCACTTCAAAAAGATCAGGGGTTGGTTCGATCTTACTTGTTGGTGCATGAAACCATCAATTGATGTTTTGGACAAAGGTTTGAAGTCAAAGGATGAAGCAAAGACCAATATATAGCTCTAACAACATTCTCCCAGCTTTTAGAGGGCGGGTGCCCTAAGGAAAATTGGTAACTAATGGTTTCCTTGATCTTATGAACAAAGCTAGGTATATTTAGAAGGTTAGCATCAAGGTGAGGTCAGCCTGCTCTAAAGTTAGGGTTAACCTTTTTGATGGTGATAGATAAAGGCTTATCGTGATACATAAATGCTAAACTTTTATCAAATCAATACCTTTTTCTTGGGCATAACCTTTATCTACATGCATAGCATTAGAGAAATCAATGTGTGCATGAAGATTTTGTTTCAACTTATAAACCCATTTAGTGCCCATGGCATTCTTGCCAAGAGGAAAGTCACGTAAAGATCAATCTTCGTAATAGCATTGAATTCATAACTTTGAGTGGGTTGTAGGTATAGGAAGGTAAATGTGACATGGCATGAACATTATGAGTGAGCTAAGGAATGCAACTCTACGCCATGTCCCTCCCTCTTATTACCTTTCCTTTTTGGTTTATCTCCCATCCCACATATTAGCATTGTCCATATCGATCATGAACACTATGACTTTATTCTTAGTTTCACAAAAAGTATGGGAAATATTTTTTTTTTTCTTCTTGGCTCTCTAATGGGGATTCTCCGTTTGACATCCCCCATACACATAAGGTGGTGGAAACACTCAGCATGTCAAATCATTGAGCTTTTGAGGGAAAAGAGATTAGTTATCCCCCTCCTCTTTTATGGGAGCATTGGGTTTGCACCCTCTACACATACTACTAGATCCCATAGTGTATAAACTTTTGGATTTTTTATCCCGTGTATGATTATTATTTTATTACTAATTTAGTACATGAATTTTCAAGCCTTTCTTTACATCTCCCATCCAAGCTTCCCCTAAGGGGACTTCCATGATATCCTCTAAGTGGAATTCATGTAACACTTAAAGATGCACTATCCCCTTGATTCCAATTGGAAGTGGGTAGTCCTCCTTTTGATCAACAACAAGCTCAAACCCAAGTGGGCCCCGCATGAGGGCGATGAGAGGGTGATTAACCTTCTCTGTAATGCAACCTAGGATTCAATCAAGCTTCCCCTGCTTTGTGGGATTTGGGGGGTCCCGTGGGCACTAGTCCCCTTCTATTGTACCTTTGTTTCTTAATTTAATTCAAGTCCGGGAGAGTAGGCTATTGCCGAACTTCCTTTATATTAAAAAAAATAATTGGAAGTGGGTAGTCTATATAAGATAGAACAACTAAATTTGGTTCCCTTTTATAAGCGTATGATTTATAAGAAACAAGAAAATTCTAAATCAAAGAGACTTTGTTCAGTAGGATTTCTCTATTGGAAACGTCTGTGGAACTACAAAACAAACTAGTTGCTAGATAAGACAAGAGGACATTGATAGGGCCCTTAGATTGAACTATGAAGATTGGTGTTTGATTAAAAGAAGAATCAAAGATTGTGGTGGAGAAGATTTGAGGCTACTTCATTAGAAATGGCGTCTCTGGCATCATGGGTAGAGGTGTGAGCACTATGTGACGATCTAGATCATCTCACGTGTGTATGTCTCTCCACCTCATCCATATCTACCTCTCCATACTACTCGTGTAATACATATAACAAACATAAATAAATAAAACATATAAAACACTAGTAAAAATAAAATAATTATATGAAATTTAATCATACTTACAAAAGCATTTGGATGATCTTGCATGTACTCACTCAGACGTCAATATCCACAATGTGTAGGAAGATCGATTTCCTTTTTCATAGGATATCGACCATAATATTTTTGCTACATTGAAACAAATAGAAAATATTAATTATTAGTGTTTTAACTAAAATAAAAAGTATAGTTTTAGTAATATATATACTTACAAATATAGCTACAAAACCATGATGGCCCATGTGGCCTAAATGCAATGTATGACCTAACTCAACTCTCTTCTTTGCAACAGGGTGTGTTTATTTAATGAAACAAAAATACATAGATTAAATATAAAACATTTATAAAATATACGAGAATTATTAGTAATATAAACTATTAATTTTTACACCTTCTAGTGAGGAAATGATTCTTGAATATGTAGTTGTCTGTGAAAAAACTACCATGTCTCAGGTGGTATGTTAGGTCTTCGCTTATTTTATTCTACCATACAATATGTCCTGTTATTTTAATCTCAAACAAAAAAAAGATCAAAATATTAAAAAAATTATAAACATTCATACATAGACACACATACATAGACTTACACATACATACTTAGACTTATACATATGTACTTACACATACACACACATACATGCATACACATACACTTACACATACATACATACACTTACATATACATACATATACTTAAACATACATACATAGACACACATACATGCATACACATATACATATTCATACACTTACACATATATACATACCCACACATGCACATACATACATACCCACACATACACATGCATATATACAAACATACATGCATACACATACATATATACATACACTTACACATACATACATACATTTACACATACATGCATAGACACACATACACATATCCACACATATACATACACACACATACATACTAAATACATACACTCATACATATGTTATACATTTATAGTTTTGTATTTATATTTGTATTTCAAAATGTATATTTGTGTTTGAATATGTGTATGTATAAATATGTACATGTGAATGTGTGTGTATGTAAATAATCAGATTATTAATATCTAGCACTTTTATTTTCTACACAATCAGATTCTGATCAATCAAGGCCAATGGTATCAAGAAAATGCATCAAGAAATGATACTATATTGTCTTGATGCCAATATCTCATGAAGATCAGTGGCATCTAGGACAATGCATATCAACTAACACAAGGTTCTTGTTGTATCAATACAATACAACTTCCTAAAAAGGGTCTATGGATATGTGAAATATATCATCTCGTATATCGAGAGCTCAAAGCAAAGATCAAGTTTAATCTTGTACCAAGCTTTAAGCATCAACAAGCTTTCTTGGAGAATGTTGATGATAATACTGATATACCATACCTTGTACTTCCTAAGAGGATTGGATCACATGGTGGTCATATGAGGAACAACAAAGGGTGCATCTGTGCATTTTGGGAAGCACTGAGATTCAGAAGAGAAAGATGGATCAATATTTCTAGAAATTGATTAGAAGTGAGGAAGAACATGATAGGCCTATTGATATGAACAAGAAAGAGGTAGATGAGATCGTACAGCTTGAAGAGGAAATAGAGTCATTGTGGATGAAAGCTGAGGATTTATATGGAGTTGACACATCGAATAGATTCGATGAGATTCGATGAGTTAACTCCATGTAAATCTTAAGATTACACGTGTAATTACTCTATTTCCCCTTCAAGCTGTACAATCTCATCCACCTCTTTCTTCCTCATATCAATAGGCCTATCATGTTCTTCCTTGCCTCTACTCAATTTCTAAAACCATTGATCCACCTTTCTCTTGTGAATCTCAATGCTTTCCAAAATGCACGGATGCACTTTGTTCCTCGTGTGACCCACCATGTAATCTAATCCTCTTAGGAAGCACAAAGTATGGTATCTTAGTATCATCATCAACACTCTCCAAAAAAGCTTCTTGATGCTTAAATCTTGGTACAAGGTCCAACTTCATCGTTGGTTTGAGCTCTCGATATACGAGATGATATATTTCATAGATCCATAGCCTATCTTTAGGAAGTTGTATTGTATTGATACAACAAGAACCTTTTGTTAGCTAATATGCATTGTCCTGGATGCCATTATGTGTGCATGTAGGCATGTATGTGTGATGTGTATGTATCTAAATATGTGTTATATATATATATATATATATATATATATATATATATATATATATATATATATATATATATATATATATATATATATATATATATATATATATATATATATATATATATATATATATATATATATATATATATATATATATATATATATATATGTGTGTGTGTGTGTGTGTGTGTGTGTGTGTGTGTGTGTGTGTGTTTATATACATGATCAATATATATCTTTATATGTATTATGGTCATCATTGATTTGAGTAGTTATATATAGAGGCATAAGGTTGGGAGGAGAGACATCTCTCTAGTAGGTGGTGGGAGGACTAGATGCAATATAAATATATACTTCAACCATACAGCAAACACATATGGGTATGAAAGTTAGAAAAAGTACTTGTACATACTGCTAAGCCAAATAAGGTTTCTTGATTGCACTTTTTCTTTCAAGGCTCAAGTCAATTTACTAAATTTTGTGTGTTATTTATATAGATACACACATAAATATAGCAAATAAAAGCAATGCATACCGTCACAATGATGTGCCATAAATATCTGCATCTCTTTCAAACACCATTTATGCGACCACCAGTGCCGAATTCTATCTCCAATGAACTAAGTACATACATTTTATCCCTCTCATCAAACTCACTACTAAAGAAAAAAATCATATAATTAAAACATAAAATATTTATCTCAATTTATATGTAAACTTATACTTACCTCCATTTCAAATGAATAAAATGTAGGTAGGAGTCACATAAAGCTCTCATTCTTCTTTTAAGCTCCAACCCATGCCTCATATACTATATTTCCCTCAGGTTCTATGTCGCACTCCAGCCCTAGGCTACCTATGCATGTCCTCATAGGCACCTCTGCTATGCTCTCATGAGCTGGAAGTGGTATATGTGCCCTAAAAATAAAATGAATAAAAACATGTTTTATAATGTCATTAAAAATGTAATTTTTTAAAAGAAAACATACCTATGGGCAGATAAATCTATTCCTGCAAATGAAGCCATAGAGGATCCTTCCTCTAGGCACTAGGTAAGCATCTGTATGGTAAATTCTAATTCCTCATTGAGTATGTCTGCATACTCATGCATGATAGCCCCTAAGGAATCAGGTGGAACTTTCCCTCTCATACGATTCTTTATGAGAGTAAGCTTCACCTTTCTCTTTTTACTACGATCCCTAATATCTGTACATATAAAACAAAATGGATTAGAAATCTCTCTCTCTCTCTCTCTCTCTCTCTCTCTCTCTCTATATATATATATATATATATATATATATATATATATATATATATATATATATATATATATATATATATATATATATATATATATATATATATATATATATATATATGTATGTATGTATGTGTGTGTGCGCACGCATATGTGCATATGTATGTATGCATATGTGTATGTATGTGTGTATGTATGTGTGTATATGCGTGTATGTATATGTAAGTGTATATCTATGTAGGTGTGTATGAGAGTATATGTATGTGTATATGTGTATGTGGTTGTGTATGTATGTGTATGCATGTATGTATGTATGTATGTATGCATATGTATGTGCATTGTGTATGCATATGTATGTATATGTGTGTATGTGTATGTGTGTGTCTCTATGTGTGTGTGTGTATGTATGTATGTATGTATGTATGTATGTATGTATGTATGTATGTATGTATGTATGTATGTATGTATGTATGTATGTATGTATGTATGTATGTATGTATGTATGTATGTATGTATGTATGTATGTATGTATGTATGTATGTATGTATGTATGTATGTATGTATGTATGTATGTATGTATGTATGTATGTATGTATGTATGTATGTATGTATGTATGTATGTATGTATGTATGTATGTATGTATGTATGTATGTATGTATGTATGTATGTATGTATGTATGTATGTATGTATGTATGTATGTATGTATGTATGTATGTATGTATGTATGTATGTATGTATGTATGTATGTATGTATGTATGTATGTATGTATGTATGTATGTATGTATGTATGTATGTATGTTATGTATGTATGTATGTATGTATGTATGTATGTATGTATGTATGTATGTATGTATGTATGTATGTATGTATGTATATATATATATATATATATATATATATATATATATATATATATATATATATATATATATATATATATATATATGTATGTATGTATGTATATATATGAGTGTATGTATGTGTGTGTATGTATAACTATATGTATGTGTGTATGCATATGTATGTATAGTGTATGTATGTGTGTTGTGTATGCATGTGTGTGTATGTATGCATGTGTGCATGTATGTATACTTATGCATATGAGTATGTATTCACATGTGTGTATGTATATGTCTGTGTATGTATGTGTGTGTGTGTATACATATGTGTATGTGTGTATGCATGTGTTTGTATGTGTGTGTATGCATGTGTTTGTAAAGTGTGTTTGTGTGTGTATATGTGCACATTTGTGTATGTATGTGTGCATATGCATATGTGTATGTATGTGCATGTGAGTGTATGTGTGCGAGCATCTATATGTGTTTGTGTGTGTATGCATATGTGTGCATTTATGTATGTGTGTATGTATGTATGTGTGTGTATATATATGTATGTCTGTATGTATATATGTCCATGTGTGTGTATGCATGTCTCTGTATGTATGCATGTGTGTATGTATGCATGTGAGTGTATGTGTGTGTATATGTGCATAGTTGTGTGTATGTGCATGTGTGTGTATGTATGTGTAAGTATCTATATATATATATATATATATATATATATATATATATATATATATATATATATATATATATATATATATATATATATATATATATATATATATATATATATACATATATATATGTATGTGTGTGTGTGTGTGTGTGTGTGTGTGTGTGTGTGTGTGTGTGTCTATGTGTCTGTATGTATGTGTAAGTATCTATATGTGCATGTGCATGTGTGTGTCTATGTGTGTGTATGTATGTGTAAGTATCTATATGTGTATAGTAGTATCTGTGTATGTGTATGTGTATGTGTATGTGTATGTGCATGTGTATGTGCATGTGTATGGTGCATGTTGTATGTGTATGTGTATGTGTATGTGTATGTGTATGTGTATGTGTATGTGTATGTGTTGTGTATGTGTATATGTGTATGTGTATGGTATGTGTATGTGTATGTGTCTGTGTATGTGTATGGTGTATGTGTATGGTGTCTGTGTATGTGTATGTGTATTGTGTATGTGTATGTGTATGTGTATGTGTATGTGTATGTGTATGTGATATATGTATGTGTATGTGTATGTGTATGTGTATGTGTGTTATGTGTATGTGTATGTGTAGTGTATGTGTATGTGTATGTGTATGTGTATGGTATGTGTATGTGTATGTGTATGTGTATGTGTATGTGTATTGTATGTGTATGTGTCTGTGTACTGTGTATGTATGTGTCTGTATGTGTCTTATGGATGGTATCATGTGTATGTGTATGTGCTGTGTATGTGTATGTGTATGTGTCATGTGTATGTGTTGTGTATGTGTATGTGTATGTGTATGTGTATGTGTATGTGTATGTGTATGTGTATGTGTATGTGTATGTGTATGTGTATGTGTATGTGTATGTGTATGTGTATGTGTATGTGTATGTGTATGTGTATGTGTATGTGTATGTGTATGTGTATGTGTATGTGTATGTGTATGTGTATGTGTATGTGTATGTGTATGTGTATGTGTATGTGTATGTGTATGTGTATGTGTATGTGTATGTGTATGTGTATGTGTATGTGTATGTGTATGTGTATGTGTATGTGTAAGTGTATGTGTATGTGTATGTGTATGTGTATGTGTATTTGTATGTCTGTATATGTATGTATGCATGTAAGTGTATGTATGCATGTGAGTATACATGTGTGTCTATGTGTTTGTATCTATGTGTAAGTACTTGTATGTGTATGTGTATATGTGCATGTGTGTGTATGCATATGTGTGTGTGTATGTGCTTGTGTTTGTGTATATATACATATGCATGTGTTTATGTATGTATACATATGCATGTGTGTGTACGAATGCATGTGTGTGTACGAATGCATGTGAGTATGTATGCACATATGTGTATGTATGCACATATGTGTATGTATGCACGTGTGTATGTATGCACGTGTGTGTATGTATGCACATGTGTGTATGTATGCACATGTGTGTATGTATGCACATGTGTGTATGTATGCGCATGTGTGTATGTATGCACATGTGTGTATGTATGCACATGTGTGTATGCATATGTGTGTGTATACATGTGTCTATGTATGTATGCATTTGTGTGTATGTATGCATTTGTGTGTATGTATGCATTTGTGTGTATGTATGCATGTGAGCGTCACATTCAATTTGCAATCATCATTAAAAGCATCGATGCTCATAGTGATCACAACTATACATGTTGCTTATGCAATGCTATTCATCTCTTATTCGACACGCTCGATTTATCTTTTTTATTTCTCTTTTGCAGTGTCGCATATGCGACGCTATCTAAGGGGATCATCGCATAAACGACTGTCCCTGCTTTTATTTTCAATTGGGGGTGTTTCTATGCCCCCTTTATTCTTGTAGTGATCTAACATTAGTGATTCCTCCTTTGGAAGAAACAATTCAAGTATCTGAGTACCACTCAAGTAGTGAAAGATGCGCTTAATGGCCTACCAATGCTTGACACTTAGGCAATGCATAAACCTACTCATGTGTGAGATAGAAAACTGAATATCAAGCTAAGTTATTCATAAGTAAATCAAGCATCCAACAGCCTGCTAATAGAGAACATCATCAAATGCATCTTCAGCATCATGAAGACTCAACCGTAAGCTTGTTTCCATAGGAGTGGCAATAAGTTTGCAATCCTCAAGGCCAAAATATTGCAATAATGGTTCAATATATTTTGTTTGACATAGAGCTATTCCATCATCAACTTGCATGAATTGAATGCCCAAATAATGATGCAAATGCCCTAAATCTGACATCTCAAATGAGGCATGCAAATTAGCCTTAAAATCAGCAATATGCTTCTCATTAGGATGAGTGACTAGCATATTATCAACATAGAAAAAAATGATCAGAAGCACATCATTTGCATGCTTAACCTATAAGGTGCTCTCAGTTAGAATTTTCTCAAAACCATGTGCGATAAATTAGGCATGTATCTCTTCATACCAAGCATGTGGTGCTTGCTTCAAACCATATAATGCTTTTTTCAACATGCGTACTTTGTTTTCATGCCCTTTCTACACAAAATCACGGGGCTGAAAAACATACACTTCTTCGTGTAAGTCACCATTCAAAAATGTAGTCTTAATGTTCAATTGATGTATATTCCAACCATGACGGGATACAAGTGCATCTACAAACATAGTCATTTGAAATGTGGGGGCAAAGGTCTCATCAAAATCAATGCCTCTTTCTTGAATATAACCTTTTGCAAAAAGCCTAGTCTTACACCTATCAACTGTTCCATTAGGTTTATGCTTCAGTTTCTGTATCCTTTCACATTGTTAGATGCTTTGTGTGTGCTAGGGATCAAGAAAAAATTGTTGTTAGTTTTAGCATTAGCCAAGATCAGCTTGGTTGTCAAATTTATTTACGATAGATGTATAGTTCATGATATGTCAAACGGTGATGTTATTATTAATACTCGCATTTTATGTCATGGGCTATATAAGCTCATAGAGTATGCAAAATATGTCAATGATTTAGCATGTGTAGTTCAAGATTCTCATGCTATCTCAAATGCAAAGCTTTGGCATGCATGCTTTGGTCATGTGAATTTTGCTAGTTTGCTACACCGACAAAAATATGAAATGATGTCCTCTCTATGCAAACTTGAGGCACCTTGTAAACATGTTTGTGAAGGCTGTATTTTGGGCAAAATGCAGTTTTCCTCCTTCCCATAAGATGGTTCAATTAGAGCTAGTAAAAAATTATAGCTTGTTCATAGTGATGTATGAGGTCCTATGCCGACACCTTCTTTTGGGAACTGCCTTTACTTCATGGTTTTATTGATGATTTTTCCAAGCATGCATGGGTATATCCATTGAAAGCAAAGTCCAAAGTGTTTATGTGCTTCACATAGTTTCTAGTTTTGGCCAAAAATCTATCAGCATGTAAAATGGGCACCCTTTGTTCTAATCGAGAGGGAGGGTGCATGTCTTCTTATTTTAATGTATTTTTGGCTCAATGTGGGATAAAACATTAGTGTAGAGTGCCATATAGACCTCAAAAAAAATAGAATTGTTGAAAGAAAGAACATGTCTAGCATGGAGATGGCAAGGTGTGTGGTCAAAATTCAATCTTTGCCACATAGCTTCTGGCTTGTTTTGTCCCAAGGGGGGATCACTACCACCAAATTTACATGCTTTTTCTAACTCTAACTAGGTTGGTTACTATGACACTCGTCTATCCACTAGTGGTTTTTGCTTCATGCTTGGTAACTCATGCATATCTTGGTTGAGCAAGAGGCAACCTATTGTGGCCAATTCTAGTTGTGAGGCTGATTCAACAATGATTTTTGAGTGTGTGTGGCTCAGACCCCTTCTGGCTGATTTCAGTGTTGGTCAGTCTTCTGCCACCACCATCTTCACTGATAGTCAGAGTGCATTGGACATTGCAAGGAACCCTGTGTTCCATGCTTGGCAAAGCACATTGAGGTGGATTATCATTATGTCAGGGAGAGGTTCTCTGCTTGAGAGATCATTCTAGCATACATGCCCACACATGATAACATAGCGTATCTTTTCATAAAGGCTCTACCTCAAGACAAGTTTGAATCTTTCCACAATGCTTTGTGCTTACTTCCTTTCATGGATTGATTTCTTTCCACATAGCTTGGCACTTCCTTATACATGAGTTTCAGGTCCTTGTTCATTGCATCACTCCCAAGGGGGATTTGTTGATATATTTCATTAGTGATGTGAGTGAACAAACTACAGCCACCAGGGCACTTTTTTCCTCTTTAGGAGGTTTTTTTCCCCAACTTGTATATATGCATATAACCATGATGTATCACTTATCTTTGTACATTCACTTGGTAATACATTCATTATTATGTGTTGTGATCCAAGCTTTTTCTTCTTCCTTGTGTTGTTCACATGCCTCCGTAGACCTCATACTCCAACACATTCCAAGACCCATTAGGGACATCCATACAAAACCTACTACTTCTTCTTTTTGTAACATAATGGGATTAGATACCTCAACATGAAAAAAAATACTCTTTTTATTTCATAGTCATGTCTTTTGTACCATATAGATTGTTTTTGTTCCTAAGGTATGCATATATATACAGCCACACTTCACAATCAGGGCATAGACATTCTTGTGATTTCCCATGCACATAAGGCATCCATCTAAATGTGTTATATGACCAATTGTTCTTAGAACTATTGTTTTGAGATATTTTTATCTAACATGTTTGCAAGAATTTTTGACGAAGAACAAATATGCCCACTACATCATCATAACATCATTGAAAAGATTCTATGGTGCTGGAAAAGAAATCTTGATTACCCTATAAGAGCACCAACATCCCTTATACACATTGAAGTATTTCTCTAGCGATGCAAAATCGTGGACTCTCCTCTTGAGAGCTCTACAACGATAACATTGTTATAGAACCCAAACTTCGGTGTTGCACACAAGACTCCACACATGAGATGTAGAAGATACAGGAAAAAAACACATAGTACACAGAACACAAACATAGATTTCTTAGGTCATACAAATGCGGTGGAAATTAGAGTTTGTGGCTGACCTAACCACT
Organism: Ceratopteris richardii; assembly: GCA_020310875.1. NCBI lineage: Eukaryota > Viridiplantae > Streptophyta > Polypodiopsida > Polypodiales > Pteridaceae > Ceratopteris > Ceratopteris richardii. The sequence continues at coordinate 37,734,407 of CM035440.1, forward strand.
ATATGTTCTATTAAAAAGAGCAAATACAAAAGTGTCCAACGGCCATTTGGCCTTTCATATGGACACTAACAATAAAAATCTCCCACTAAAGGCGAATTATGGGAGAAAAATAAAGAATGATAAAGAATACCTGCGAATAAGTATGCAAACTATACCTCCCACTTGATGGGCATGTTACACAGTATAGAAGTAGCTATGTAAGATCATGAATCAAGTAACCCCCATCAAGTGACAATAGTGCTGAAAGCTATCCTAAGGTAGAGCTTTAGTCAAAGCATCTTCATCATTATCTCGAGTATGAACCTTCTCAAGAATAATGCACTCAATGGCTAAGTAGTCTCTAATGAAGTGATACTCTGTTGCAATGTGCTTGGTCTTTGCATGATAGACCAGATTCTTAGCCAATGCAATGGCACTCTGACTATCACTAAGAAAACGAGGTACATGATGAGGTAGAACCATATCACAAGCAAGACGAGAAAGCCACAATGCTTCTTTACATGCGTCACTTGTTGCAACATAATCTGCATCTATGGTGGAAACATTTGTACATTCTTGAAGATGAGACCTCAAAGAGATAGCGCCTCCAAAAAAAATGAAAAATGTACCCTGATATAGACTTACAATTGTCTACACAACTAGCATAATCAGAATTTGTGTAACCAATAATGGATGCTTTCTCTCTACCTAAGCATAAACACTTGCCCTTATTGACACTCAGATATCGTAAACAATTAATCTTATTGATTTGGTTATTGCATTAATTGATTCGATTGTTTTCTATGAATTACATGAATTATTATTGTTGGTTGGTATATATGTCATGATGTGCAAGTATGTATATGTGTAGATGCGCAGTTATGCAAACATGCATATTTTTATATAGATTTTGATGAGACATCTTTATTGATACTTCCCAGTAGCGGAAGGATTAACACTTCAATTGAAGCACTATTGTTGAGTGGCTAGTGGATCAATAAATATTTGTGTGTATTCATGTACGTGTGTGTGTTACATATCCAAAACAAGTGTAATATAAGTTGATTTTAGATTTCAACCATACTTCTGTGTAGTTCACTATTTTAAATTTATGCAAAACTTGCACAGGCAAGTCGCAACTTTTTTTTTCTCTTTAACTTCCTGAATGGACTATCAACTATTCTATTGACTATGCTCCCAATTGTTCTATCGAATGGGATGTTGACCATGTGCTCAACTAGATAGCAACTATCTTATCGATTTCCATGTTGATTAATTTCCATTGACTAGTCTCTCGATGTACACACTGACTGACTGAGTTCTTATACTAGTTGAAAAAAACCACCTATCTATTGTTTTGTGAAGAAAAAACTAGATAAGAATAAGGAAACACATTAAGAAAAATATACATGAATGAATTATCTAGAAAAGAATTGGTTGTAGGAATCAATTGCTCCTTCATGCCTTTTATCTTTTAAGAAAAATATCCATAGAATCACCACCATTAATATGATCATGTGCTCTCCAACTATTTTCAAAAGTAAGCAACAAGAGCCTCATTTATTGAAGCATCTTAGTAGTTTTGCATGAATGAATATGAGGGACAATTGAATGCTTCAAAACAAAAAGAATCATGGCATGTACATCTATATCTCTACCACTTGTTGAAAGTTTTTTGCAATGGTGTAGCAGGATGGGTTCTTCCCATCACCACGAGGCCACTAGAACTGGCTTTCCTTCCCCATCATTTGCTCAATCTATTTCTCATACGGTTGGACTTTCTCCTGGTTCTCATGTAAATTCCTCTCCTTTCCCCTATCTTTCCACTTAAAGCTCCTTGGAGGTGAAAGTTTCTCAGATTGGGGCTTCCCATGTTTCTCCCTATAGCCATAACTAGGGTATTTTGTTTAGGGGTAGTCCCTCTTCCCTTTGCTCTCCTGTTGGGCTTATTGTAGTCTCACATGTCTTGGTAAGTTTTCCTTCACTTCCTTGGTTCTCCCTATTTTCCTCAGGTATATGTTGTCTGTCCTTGGCCTCTACCTCTTGGCAAGTGGCCATGTAGCATGAAGGAGGCTCCACTCCCATCCATATGAGGATGTTTTCCTCTTCAAAAATATTGCTCAACCCAAGAGATTTGGGTGCATCCTCCTCCTCTGGTTAACCCATGATCTGGTTGTGCCAATGCAGGAGAGATCCAATTCCACTTCTAGTTGTAGTTTCTTTACCCTCTCTTGATCATTTATGCACATATAGTCATGTCCCCAATCATGATTGAATTTCTCGTATAGACTTACTTGCTAATACATATTTCTCAAAATCTCGATAACCAAGAGGGTCATTGTCAGGGTACATTTAATCAGTTATGGTATCTTATATCTAAGCTCTTGCTATGCCATTTGATATGCATCTTTGATCATCCATTCCTTCCTTGGCTCTTTCTCATGGTCCAAAGGTGCTCATGTAGGTTTGCTTGGTGTCAAAATGTCTGGTCTTTTCACTTCCCTTTCCACCTCCTTTGTCAAGCCTTCTTCTTCCACCATTGAGATCGTTCCTTCCATGGTTTCCACATTATTCATTCTTGGATTTTCTTGCCTCACTTCTACCTATCATGCCTCCTTCGTCTTCACCCACCATGTGAAGGTCATGCTCTCTTGATTGCATGTCTAGCTCATATCATTTGTTTGCTATCGTTTGCTTTTGCCTTTTCTCTCCTTATGTCTACCATCTAGCCCCTAGCCCTAACTCTTAATGGAGAGAGTGCATGGTGTTGTACTTCTTAAGTAGTTTGTGACCCTTGTAGTTTTCCCATCGTAGTTGGTAGTTCGACCAAAACATGGAAAGAATTATTTGTAGTATTCTAAGTTGCCATCACCTTCTTTGGGCAATCTATAGTGTAATGGTCCTTGGATTCTAGATAATTGGATCATGGTGGCACATTCTCCAATAAAAGATAGCAATTTTGCATGTGGCCATACTCCTCGCATCTGAAGCATATGATAGGACATCGAGGCCTATTTCTAGACATTGAGGCTTGATCACCCATGTTGTTCTGCATTCCAATGTTAGTAGGAGTAGCATAAAAATTAAGAGCAATTGGAATGTTACCCTGAATAGGTCCTATAATTGCCATCAGATGAGCCATTGGCACCATGGGTGGTGCTTGCCTAGTTGATTGTCCCTAGTGTGCAGGTGCTTGGGGTTCCACCAACCCCTTCAAGTAGGAGCAATTCCTAGCTTCATGTCCCCATTCCCCATAGAATTCGAAGACTATTTTATTTGAACACTCGATTTGTGGATTCCCTATTTGTAGCATAGAATGCACCGAAAACTCACCCTTGTCTCTCGCTCTCTGAGTTCCTCTATTTTCCTTTTCACCTCGGCCACCGTGTCTTGTTTTGTAGACTGTCATTTCTTATAGATATCTTTCCACCACTCTGGGCGTGATGGATTTTCATTGAAGTGCACTCTGGCCTGTTTGATTCTTGTGGCCATGGTGACAAATTCTTAGATGGAGGTGCATGGTGCTAGGAGATCCCTTAGCTTGTGTCTGATGCTCATAGGTAGCACTTTTTCCAACCATTTATTTATCAACAAATCTCTTGGTGTCGCAAGTAGCTTTTGCCACTAGCACCTTCATTCATGCAAAGGAATCATTCCTTCCTAGATTCAGATTCTCTAGGTCATCCAAAACGTGTTCTATAGAATTCCCCACTCTAAACATAGAGGAGAATTTAGTCTTCAATTTCTACCAAGTTACAAAATGATTATCTTCAAACTAGCTAAAACATTTTTTCCCAGTCCTTTCAAAGTTTCCTTCCAAAGTTTTTGGGGACAAAGACGTGAAGGCATATGTTTGCCCTTCTAATAAGAGGTATACATGAGTCAACTGGTTGGATTTGAAGATGAAAACCATCCAGACTTTGTTTGCAACTTGAAAAAGGCACTTTATGGCTTGAAGCAAGCACCAAGAGCATAGAATCAAAGATTGGTAGAATATCTAACTAAGTGTGGGTACAGCCCAAGTAGTGCAGATCCTTCATTGTACATGAAGAAGAAAGAAAATAGAGAGTTATATATTTGCATATACGCCGATGACCTCATCATAACAAGAAATGATGTTACATGGATTAAAGATATCAAAAGGAAGCTTGGTAAGGAGTTTAAAATTTCGATCTTGGAGAGCTGAAATATTTTTTAGGAATTGAAGTTGTTTATGGAAAGAGTGGCATCTACTTGATGCAAAGGAAGTACTTGTTGGATGTTCTTTTCAGATTTGGAATGAGTGAATGCAAAACCACCCACTCAACCCATAAACACAAATACAAAGATTTGCTCAAATGATGGAGAACTATTGGAAGATGTAATGACATACAAAAGCATTGTAGGATCATTAATCTATGCAAACATTACAAGACCTGATTTATCTTATTCTGTTGGTGTACTTTCTCAGTTTATGCGAGCCCCGATAAGTGAACATTTAAATTCAGCCAAGAGAGTGTTGAGAAACTATCATAACTCAGCCTTTGAGTTGGATACCTTGTCTTTGAAGATCTTCTTTCATTGCCTTTAGAAAGTTGCTTCTTTAACCTATTCAGCTTTACCTTCGGAGTGATTACCTCTTCATATTCTTCTTCACTTGCATCCATCTCACTGTTTGGAGTAGCACTTGCTTCTTTGGCTCTACTATGAGCTGAATTTGGAGACAAAGGATGACTCCCCCTCCATGTTGAACATTCTTCATTTGATGTAGATGCCTTTGGACCTAAAACCTTTGTGCTTGATTGTTGATATTCTCTTTGATTTGTTCCTGCATAATCATCACAATCTTCTTCAAGAATCTTTTCCTTTCCTTTATCTTCATACCATGGTCTTAGTTCATCAAAGACCACATCTCGCAAGACTCTTACTTCCTTTGTTCTAGGGTTGTAACACTTGTATCCTTTTTGCTCCATCGAGTAGCCGAGAAAAATGCATTTTTCTGACCTTGGTTCCATCTTTGTTCTAACTTCTTGTGGAGTTTGAACAAAACAAACACATCCAAACACTTTGAGGTGTGTAAGATCAGGTTTCTTACCGGAATATACCTCCTCTGGAGTCAAGTGATGTATTCTGAATGTTGTGCACCTATTCATCAAGTAAATAGCAGTTGTGGTAGCTTCAACACAATAGTACAATGGTACCTACATCTCATTGAGCATGTATCTTGCAATTTCAGTAATTTGGCTATTTTTCCTCTTAGCTAATCCATTTTGTTGTGGTGTATACCTACAAGTAAATTGCCTTTTGATCCCATTCTCTTGTAGAAAATCTAAAAAATCTTTGGAGAAGTATTCTTCTCCACCATCAGACCTTAAGGTTTTCATAGACTTTCTTGTTTCTTTTTCAACTTCAACTTTGAATCTTTTGAATATAGAAAACGCCTCTGATTTTTGCTTCATACAAAGCAACCATACCTTTCTTGAGTGATCATCAATGAAGGTGACAAAAAATCTATTACCAGCCATTGATGCCTCTTGAGTTGGTCCCCATACATCTGTATGTGTCAAGTCCAAGACATTTGGGGCCACATAATTGCTCCTCTTGACTGGCTGCCTCGTTTGCTTTCCTAGTTGACAAGTAACTCATGTAGTCCAATGCTATTAAATTTTGGAAGATCTCTTTCCATTTCATGTTTGTTCATGTCCTTCAGCTTTGGAATGTTGATGTGTCCTATTCTTTTGTGCCATAAGTCCAACTCTAAAATCTTATTCTTCCCACATTGAACGTACATGACCTTTCCATGTGGATGTTGGATGTCCAAAGTGAACATCCTTCCTTCTCTTCTATCTCGAGCAATGACCTTGAAGCCTTCCTTTGGATTCTTTATGAAGCACCCATTCTCATTGAATATGACATGATAACCCTTCTCTACCATTGTCCTATTGAAATAAAGATCTTTGAAATTGTAGGAACATGAAAAACATTAGATAGTACCTTTGCTATGCATGTATCTCCAGCCTTATATCTCCAATATGTTCAATCATGTGTTGAGTATCATCACCTATTTTAACACATCCTTTTCCACTTGGTACCTATAGATTAGTGAACAGACTTCCTTGGCATGACATATGGTTACTACAACTTGAATCAATGTACCGTTTTTTTGTCATCTTCACAAGAGCTTCTATACTCATGTCTCATTGCAAGTAGTGTGTCCTTGCTTCCTTCACTTGAGGTGCTTTCATATTTGCTTTGGCTCCTTTGATTGCCTCCATTTGGTCTTCCATTCTTCAGCCAACAATCACTAGCATAGTGTCCTACGTTACCATAATGATAGCATGTTATAACTTTATGAGAATTGTAGGAGCCTCGGCCTCTTTCTCACATGGACATGCAGGTTCTTGATTTCAATACCCTCATGGGACAATTTTTCACACATGAGGCAAAGCTTATGAAGAATGGAGACAACTCAAAGGGTAATCAATCCTTTGCTCTATATAGAGATAAGAACAAGAGTAAAGATAGCAAAGGCAAAGGAAAAAAAAAAAATTTTATATATATATATATATATATATATATATATATATATATATATATATATATATATATATATATATATATATATATATATGATGAGGGCAACACCTCTCAAACAAAATTTGCAAGTAGAAGTAGAGGCTTAAGAGGAAGAGGTAGAGGAGGAAGACAAGGCAAATGTAGATCTCAAAGCTCCTCTCCATGTGCCATATGTGGCTTAACTAATCACATTACTGAGAACTATTTCAAGAATCCTAGAAACCAAAGAGGACAAGGCTACAACAGAGGAGGCTATGGAAGCTCAAAGGTAGATTCAACAACAACAATGGTTACAACAACAATAACTTTCAAGGAGGAATTAGAGGAAGGTGAGACCACAACAATTATGTAGATGATCAAACTCAAGAGGACTCACTATTTTTTATGAACATGACCATGAAGGAAGGTAAAGTAGATGGACATGTATTCTATATAGACTCAGGTTGCTCAAATCATGTAGCAGGAAATGTAGCTCTACTCTCAAACTCGGAGGATCCAAGGAGTAGATGTGAAGTTCAAATAGGAGATGACACAAGGCATCCAGTGGAGAATATAGGCAATGTGAAGGCTTTAGATGGTAATATGAACCTATTGAGCAAGGTATTGTATGTGCCAACTATCACAAAAAATCTCAAAAGTATAGGTCAGATTGTTGAAAAAGGATTGCAAGTCAGATTCACAAAGAATCAAGCATTTGTTGAAGATCCATATTAGGAATTAAAGAGGATAGCAAGAGGAGAAAAGTCAAGTAGACTATTTACATTTGAGCTCCAAGATACTAGGAACATTGCTTTGTTCAATTATGGTAGTCAAACCCTATCAGAATTGGAAATTTGGCACAAGAGGTTAGCTCATATAGGTGAAAGGTCTCTAAAGCAAATCAGTAGGGATCAGAATGTGCTTGGCCTACAAAACATATCCAAACAACACATGATATACAAATATAGTGCTTGTCAATTTGGCAGGCCTCATAGATAACCATTCACAAAGAAGGGATACATTCATGGAGACCTATTGGAGCTAGTCCATACAGATGTACGAGGACCAAGCAAGGAGCCATCGATCTCTAGATTCAAGCATTATGTGTCATTCATTGATGATTGTAGCAGATGGACAATACTATACTTTATGAAGCATAAAGATGGTGTTCTCTTGTTTCAAAAAATATCTAGCACCTGTGGAAAATCAAACAGGTAAGACTTTGAAGAGGCTAAGGTGAGATGGAGGCAGATAATATTTCTCCCATGAATTTGATGCTTATCTCCAAGAGAGATGAATCAAAAGAGAGATTACAACCAGGTATGGCAGAGAGAAGAAATAGAACCATAGTGGAGGCTGCAAGATCAATGTTAAATGAGAAGAAGTTTCCCAATTACTTATGGGTAGAGGTTGTATCTACAACCACCTATCTGATCAATAGGCTCCCATCAAAAGTATTGGACGGGATGACACCTTATGAAGCATGGAATGGAAGAAGACCCAGCCTTGATCATTGCAAGATCTTTGGGTGCATAGCATATGCACACATACCTTCACAAATCAGAGGCAAATTAAATCCAAAGGTAGAAAAATGCATATTCATTGGCTATGACCTTAATAAAAAACCATATGGGCTATATAATCCAAGAAGTAAAGGTTTTATTGTAAGTAGAGATGTTGTGTTTGATGAAAACAAATCTTGGTTTGAAGATAATTGCAAGAAAATCAAACTTCCCTATGACCTAGAGGAAGACTTTCCAACATTGTCAAAGAGAAATTAGCATACACATGAAGAATCTGAAGAAGATCAGAAGACTCGAAGAAGAGAAATCAACTTTTGGAACTCCAAAGGCAGATGCCAAAGAAGAAGAGATAGAAGCTCTACAAGAAAATCACACTTGGGAATTGGTTCCCAAGAAACCATCCATGAAGGTCATTGGTTCAAGACGGATTTACAAGGTAAAGAAGAACTCTAATGGCTCAATTAACACATATAAAGCAAGGCTTGTAGCCAAAGGGTTTGCTCAAACCCAAGGTGTTTATTTTGAAGAGACATTCTCACCTGTGGCAAAAATTCCTGCAATTAGAATACTCATGAGTGTAACATCTTCTAAGAATTGAAACATATATCAAATGGATGTTAAAAAGCTTTTCTAAATGGTTTGATTTTAGAGGAGCTATATACATGGCTCAACCTCCTAGCTTTGAAGATCAATCATATCCAGAATATGTATGCAGGTTAATGAAGGACTTGTATGACTTGAAGCAAGGTCCTAGAGCTTGGAATCATAGACTTGTCACTTACTTGCAGGCTAAAGGAAGCAGATCCTTCCCTCTTCATTAAGAGGAATCACTCAAAGGTCATATACCTTTGTGTATATGTGGATGATATAATCATTATAGGTAATGTTGCAGATGGAATTAAGAGGATCAAAGCTCAAATGAAAGAAGAGTTCAAGATCAGTGATCTTGGCCTTCTCACACAATTCCCAGGTTTGGAAGTGGTATACACAAAGAAAGGTATGCTCCTAAATCAGAGGAATTACATTGGAGATTGCTCACCAAGTTCAAAATGGAAAATACAAAGGTTGTTGGTACACCCATGGAGGTAATTTGAAGCTAAGTGCTCATGAAGGTGATTTAATTGAAGAGCTGACTAGTTAGAAAAGCTTAGTTGGAAGCCTAAATCATGCTACCCTAACTAGGGTAGATATATGCTATGGAGTTAGTGTGATAAGTCAATTCATGCACACTCCAAGGAAGCATGGAAGTAGCCAAGAGAATTTTGAAGTACTTGAAGCGTACAATCAATGAAGGGTTGTACTATCCATATACATATAATAAAGATGTCAAGCTCTTCTCTGATGTAGATTGGATAGGTTCAAAAGATGATAGGAGAAGCACCTTAGACTATATTACTTTTGGAGGTACCAAATTGATCTCATGGTCTTCCAAGAAGCAACCTACAGTTGCTCTTTCATCAATAGAAGCTAAATACAGAGGCCTTGCAAATGCTACTCAAGAAGCTACCCTATATTCAAAATTAAGGTTGAATACTTCAACTCCACATATACTTGGAGAAAACTTTAGTTCATTACATCTTGCTGCTAACCCTATCTATCATACTAGGACCAAACATATTGAATTTCACTACCATTATGTCAGGGAAAAGATCATGAGTAAGGAGATACAAATATCATATGTATCTACACATCGACAATGTGTAGATATGATGAAAAAAGCATTGGATGGAAGAAAATTGAATAGGTTCAAATCAATTATTGGATTATAGGAAATCATGAAGGACTGAAGAATCAATCATCTTAGGCTTGAGGGGAGCTGTTGGTACAATTAGCAAGCCTAAGTACATTGCTAAAGCATTAGGACTACACATCCATTTAGTTCTACACATACATGATCGGGTTTTGGTCATAGAACATAAAGTACACATGGCAAACAAAATTACTAAGCTCCTATATCCCATCATGGGTGCCAAAATTGTACAACATGTACGTTGTGTGATGGGTTCTTCCATACTCAATTATTAGGGGTAGTGAAGACTATTCTAGGAGATCAAAAGTTATGTAACTTAGTGAACATGTACTTAACAGATGAATAGAGGAGGACTACTATATGATGCCATGCCATCCATAAGCCGTGAATAAAAATTAGCACTGATTCAACTCAGAACTTAAGAGAAGGAAATACTAGAATGGTTACGATAGAAGACTACTATAGAGAAGAGATGAAACAATTATGAAGAACATGGATCTATTACAATGAACTCAATTTACATCAAATATGACATAGAACAATGCTCGCACCAATGCTTGGTGCACTGAATGCTTTGATTTTCACAAGAAGTTCTATACGTACCTTGTTGACAAAAAATACAATAACCGACTTAATAGGATATACTTCCCGTAGGAAACACTTAGAGTAAGAGCTCTTGAAAAGAAGGAGATGAACCCAGTACACAGTTGATCAAATGATGGTATCATAGCTCTCAGTGGCACTTTAGCTATCACCACTTTTTCCAATCCCTCAACAGTTCCACCTCTCTTTGCCATTAACTCGACCCACAATGGCTCCCTGACATCACTCTTGTGTCACTGATTGTAGATCAACATATGTAGCACTCTCCTTACTCTGCACTGGACATTCTTCATGATCATGCTTACCTAGTTTTTTGAATTGACTTGCCTCCACTCAATAACTCTGCTCACTCTTTACATTCACTATACCCTTGATCTCTATATGCAGGTGTGTCACGGTTGCACCTTTATCATTCTATGCAAACCTTTGCACTGCATGCATGCATGCATGCATGTATATGCCAATGTATTTGCCTTTGAATACCACACTCAACTTCTCCTATCCCTCTTTACCAAGGACTCAATTTCCCTTTGATGATTCACACAACTATCTTGCAAATCTACTACTCTGTAATGTCCATATTTATCTTCCCCCTTTGCACAATTGCTCCTTTGGCTTCTTATAAAAGGTGAAGAACTTGATCCACCGAGCATCTTCAAGAATCAACCCCTTTGCATCTTCATGTTGTACCATCATTATTCAAGGTGCCACAACAAAAATTGAGCCTTCACATGGGTGAGATGTAGGAATATCTATTGGGATTGGTGCATCCACCCAAGAAGACATGGCAAGTGGGAAAACGATCATTGGTGGCAAGAAGGAAAAAATGTAGTTAAGATACTGGATGTCGCGAGATGTAGTGGGCTCATGGGGGGACTACCAAGAATTCAAAGAAGAACGGGTGTAAATGGAATACCAAACTTCATCGCAACACTAGGACTCTGAATCAACAATTGGAGAGTTGAGCATCGGGGGACACTGAAAGACTCCAGGATCAACTGGCCATCGGAAGTCACAAGAGGACACCAAAATCTTTAGAGCACTAGACCCAACAAACATCAAAACATCAACTATTTCCTAAAACCCTTTGCCTCGAATTCCATTTCCATCAATCTTGTGGTTTGAAGTTTGTCTATCTAAAGTGACACTCCAAGGGTTCTAGAAGATATAATCTGGGAGTTAATATCAGTTTGCATTTGCAACAATAACTCTTGAAGGAGTCAATTGGAGATTTTGAAACTTAGGGAAAGCAAGATACGGCTGAATACCTCATGGGCAAGGGCCTTTAGGGTTTGATCAATGGGACTGATTCGAGACCTAGGTTGGGGGAGAATCCAACTCACGACTAGCTGAGAAAATTTAATGAGTGAAACAAACATGAAAAAGAGTTATTTTCATTCTTTTAGAATACATTAGCGACTATATGATAAGACACATTCAATATTTAGATTGAAGCATGAGAGTTTGGGAAACCTTGGAGAGGCCATTAGGAAAAAGGGTGAACCCTGCATGGGCCTTGTAAGGATCCCTAATTTTCAGGGATTAAGCCTCATTCTGCTGTTGTCTAAGGGGACAAAGTGCATTTAATAGGGCACTTTTTAGTAGGCTGGAGTAGGCTTTTTTTAAGGCTTACTAGGCTCCTCTCTCTCTTCTTTTAGAGAGAGAGAAAGGGAATCTACTTTCCACATCATCAAACTCGAGCATGTATGGGAATAAAAAAATGATTTTTTTTTTAAAGTCTCAATTTCAGTGTTTATTTACTTGAAAGGGCTCATTTTTTAATATATATGTCAGAAGTGACCTTTTTTGAGTTTAGTTTTTAATTTTCCTTTTGAAAAAGCAATATTTTTAAAATCCCTCCAAAAGTAGAGTGCCACATCATCAAATCCGTAACTACTCTTCACCCAAAAAATGACTTTTTCAAAATTTCAACATTTTTGGCTATTCTCAGTGGAAAAACACACTGTGACCCATCCTCATCCAAGAAAACAAACTTTTCTTGAGAAAATCATGCTCTAGCATCTCTTCCAAACAAATTTCTGGTCTCTTTCTCAGTATTGTTTAATTGTTGGAAAAGATGGTGTTGACACCTAATACAAACCTCACATTAGGACGTCCTCATGCCCCAGCATCAACAAGTATCCATGTTCGTGTGTCCAGAGAGTTTGCTCCAAATACACAATGCAACAATGATGTGAACTCTCAAAATGAGCGTCGTGAAGCTGGAGAAAAGAGTATTGATCTTTGGACTCATGGTTCATTATACCCTCCTGATCCAATGTCTTCTTACCATCCAACATTCCATAACCTCTCAACTTTACTTCAGTTCATCGGTGCCGGTAAAGCTGGGCTCTTAGGTTATTGTCAACGATTATCTACACATTCAACTGCCATTACTAAGTATTGGATTCAACAATATCAACTAAATCATACAAGGTTGGTCACTTTTGAAAGCACAATCATATCTTTACAAGAAAAGCTTGCAGAGCTTGAAAAGCATATGGAAGAAAAGGAGAGAACAATTGAGACATTTAAAAACACTGTCCAACACTTGAGAGAGACTCCACTTGGGATGCGACGTAGGAGACGATCATTAACATCCTTTGACTCTCTTTCAATTGGTGGTGGAGCACGCAAACGACGAGTTTTTGCAATAAGGTTTGGCTTGTATTTGTTTCTCTTTTTGGAAGACTTTTATATGTATATATATATATATATATTTTTTCCTTGTTATGTAGGTCATTCGTTGAAGATGTTAATGCATCATCAACAACAGAGGATCAATTCAAGTTATTAAATTCTTGTTTGACCAACAAGCAGGTGGTTAGTATTTTGGAGTCACGGATAGGAAACCTAATCAAGAAGAAAGTGATTAAAGATTTCACAAAAAAGTTACAAGATATTATCACTCCTAGAGACGTGCAGATGGTATGTGATGAAGCAGGAATTAGTACTAAAGGATACAGTGCATTGTACAACCTTTTGAAGCATTCATTAGAAAGAGAAGGTATTTTACAGAATATGTTTCCATCTCCTTACAAGGTATCGCTAAAGAAGTCAATGTCCAATGAAGATATAACTAGTATTCTTGGAAACTACTTATATATAGAGGATATTATGCCTATGTCTATTTATCATTTATCTACATCCAAAAAAGAGTTGAAAAGCGCAGTTGGAAATGGATTTCCTTACACAAAGTACAACAACATATTCGTGGATTTGGAGAGGCTTCAACAGGCAATGGTTCAATTTTACAAATCTACTATACCAGGTATGTGCACTATTGTTACCTTGATATACATTGTATTTTGATGTTATAAAGATTTTGCTAATTTATGCAGATTGTAATACCAAATTACAGTTTATATTGAAGTTAGATGAATGCCAGATTATAAAGGGACGACGAATGGAGAGATTGAGTTTGACACTCATGAATGAAGCTATGAGAAATGCCATATCTGATGAAAGTTGTAACTCTAGCTCTAAGTCTACATATAGTGTTCAATCCGAGAAAGAAATATGGTGGTTAGGTGCTATTGAAGTACCTAAAGAGTCCAATGATGTTCTTTCATGGATTTTTAGTAGGACCCCATGGATCACTAAAGTAATACTTTCTCAAATTCATGGTGCAAAGCTCCACATAGAAAACTTTGGTGATTTTGAGATAGATTGGCACTTGGGTGGGGATTTAAAAACTATCAAATGCATGTTAGGTTGCAAGCAAGGTGCATCTGCTCGTTATCCATGTCCATTTTGTACTCGAGGCTACAAAGTAACAAAGGGACAACAAAAAGTACTATCTAGCTTAGATGAATACATAGATGCACCTACTTCCACGGAATGGGATAGACCTTTGTTAAGGTGTCCAATGTTAGAAATACCTAACCGTGACACATTAGATAAAGATTGGAATCCCATTATTCCATTTCCATTAGTTAATGTTCACTTTTGCACATTGCATGCTTTCATGAGAATATTTGATAGATTATTGAAGCTCCACATAGAATATGCATTTTCCATGAAGCCAATTGATAAATCTGTACAAGCAATCAAAAAATTGGAAGAGTTGCTTAATTCGATTGGTTGTCATGGTGGTAATGTAACTCTAGTTGCCAAAAAACCTGGTGAATCGCAAAATAGTTTGCAACAAGTGTCAATGACAGGGAAGAAGGCAAGAAAATTTTTCAGAACAGGTGTAAGCCCTAAGGAAAATGAATGCAGGGAGCTATGGAAAGACTTGTGCATGATCACCACTGATAATGATTCTCAAATTGACCTTAGTAATAGGCGAAAGAAGGTTTGGTCATGCTTAGATAAGTTGGTAGGTTTAATGAGTCTTAATAGCTCCAACAAAAATGACCGTCAGTTGTTTCAAGATACATTAATTTACAAGGCTAGAGGTGTTTACTTCAAGAACACACGACATGGTGGTGGTGCAATGCAATCAAACTATATGGAAGAGATGTTTAATTGGTTTTATCGTACTGCATTTTCAAGGACATATGCAATGGAACGAGCCAAGGAGTCGAAAGTTGCAAAACTTGCAAGATTTCATCAACACAACTTAGCTAGTGAAAAATGGAAGTCATCATTGGGACCTTTACGTCATGCTCAATGGCGGGCTACAAGAACACGAGAGGGTTCATCATGGAAGTGAAGTCATTTAATACATTCATGGCATTTTCTCAATAATTCATAAGGTTTGCTACACACTAATCTCTTGTTTGCAATTTTTTCAGGTAATTTTTAATTTTTAAACTATTTTTTGTCCATTCAGGTGTGAACAGAACCTTTTTAAGTGAAACATTATAAAAGGAGACTCATTGTCTCATTTCAACATTCTAGCACTATAGAGGATGGCACGAACAAAGCAAACTGCAAGGAAGGATCCCATTAACTTTCCTACCTATGTGCAAGGCACTCAGAAGCCACCATGGATGAATCACCACAAAAGGCGACGTAGTGTCTCGCACTCTGCATCCCATCGCGAAACAGGTGGTGGCCATACCTCTGGGAGTGAACAGTTGCATGAACAAGTGGAACATGGGCAATCCAGGGAAAAGGCCGTAAATCAACCCCAATCACCACCATCATCATATGATGAGCCTCCATCACCAAAGAGACCAACAAAGACAAGGGTGAAGGAGCGTGCTCATAGACAGGTAGTTTCTGATGATGATTTTGATGAATCGCATGAGGATGTGTCTCAACAAGGTTCACAATCAAGTGATGAGAGTCAAAGATTGCCACCATGGGGTAACGAAGAAATACCTACAAATCATAGGGTTACTGTAGCGGGAAAGACACTACCATCAAATCAGGGGGCCATACCCAATGATCAAGAGAGAGAGCAAAGCCAGCAACAACATCCTGAACAAGGAGAAAGCTCAAGACGCGTGCAACGGAAGAAGAAATTCTTTCAACCTCGTCGTAGACCACCCCAACCAAGACCACAAGAAAATGTCCAACGAAGACCACCACCACCACAAGCTAGAGCACCACAACGAAGAAGAAGATATACGAAGGCATTTGCAGAGATAAGGCACTATCAAAAGACAGCTGAGCTTCTCATACCTAGAAGACCCTTTGCAAGGGTGGTCAAAGAAGAGTTACAAAGGTATTGTGCAGGGTTAAGGATCCAAGCTCTAGCTTTAGAAGCTTTACAAGAGGCAGCTGAAGCATTTTTGATATCAATGCTAGAGGATTCCAACCTGTGCGCCATCCATGCTAAGCGAGTCACTATACAACCGAAGGACATACAGTTAGCTAGGAGAATTAGGGGTGATCGTAGCTAAGTTTTGTAACTGATCTCTATGGACAAGAGATTTTTTGTAAATATTGCCATTTTCAATGAAACATTAGCACTTTTCCTCTATTCCATTTATAATCTCATTATTTAGAATGAAACATGAGTAGTCATTTTACATTTCCATGTGTTTTCTTGTGATAATCTCTCATATATGAATGATTGTTTTATTATCTTGTCATTTTGATCTAGTGATAATATCCCTGTACTGATTTTTTTTTTTTTTTTTTAAGGTCATGTAGGTCTTGTAGGGCATTAGGAGGCCAAATAAGGCCTTGCCACAGAAACGCGGGAGAAGGCCCTGCAAAATGTTTGCAGGGCCTTCTCCCGCGTTTCTGTGACAGGGCCTTATTTGGCCTCCTAATGCCCTACAAAGCCTTTGAAATATGAAAGAGGGATCATGACTAGTAAAGCTAGTTCAGGGGTAGTTAATATGAACAAATTTTGACCTCCCTATACCTTTGAAACATATGAGCAGAGCATTTTGAAACTTAGAACATTTGCATTCTTGAAAATATCCATCTAGTGAAGGTTGAGTCTCATGTAAGGTAACCTTGGGCATGTCAGGACCTTTAGTTTCATTCTTTTGGACTCTTGAACATTGGGTAAGCCTCCATTAAGGTCTTCTAGGGCATTGGGAGGCCAAATAAGGCACTGCCACAGAAACGCGGGAGAAGGCCCTGCAAACGTTTTGCAGGGCCTTCTCCCGCGTTTTTGTGGCAGTGCCTTATTTGGCCTCCCAATGCCCTAGAAGACCTTAATGGAGGCTTACCCAATGATCAAGAGTCCAAAAGAATGAAACTAAAGGTCCTCCCAATGCCCTACATGACATCAATACATCACATGCAGGTCCAAAAGAATTTTAGATAATATACTGAAAAAAAAATACTTGAGACAATTGTAAATAAAGCAAAGTGAAAATTTGATATTAATTCAATTGTTTACATCAATTGGCTTTGAGTTTCTCAATGACTCTCTTTCGACGCTCCAAAGCCATGGGTAGGGTGTAAGTCAAAATTGAGTTTGCTATTTGATCAACATTTCTAACACCTAGACCTAGAGATATACCTATTTGGCCTAAGACCTTTCCACGTAAGTTGGAACCTAAGGTTGTAGTTACAAGGGATTTCTTAACTAAAAAGATACAATTACTCCCCTATGTAATGGTTGATAAACAAAGCAATTTACTTAAGGCCTTTAGACACCATGTCATGAAGTGGCCCTGAGGACTGAACTCTTTATGGATAATTACAAAATGGTCTTTGGGAAGTTTCCCAATGTAGTTTGCAAGGGATGAGCCACCTCCACGAGCCACTCGATCACCTCCGCTCCTTGCTGCAAACTTGTCGACTTCAATCACCTCCTGCACAAAGTTTTATGATTAGTAGCTGCATGTGTTTGTGAGAATGAATGACATGAATTGAAGATACTTACATCCTGAACTCTATCTTCTTCTTCTCCTCTCTCTTGAAGTTGTAAATTAATGCTGGAGTGGGACATCCCACTCTGCTCGATTACTGGTGAGGAGGGAATTTTTGATTCCAATATCCTTTCTTGTGCATTATTAAATTGTTCTTCTGTGATATGTTCATGTTCACTTGTGAGTATGTCATTGCAAACCAATTTTATTGTGTCGGCCACTGAGTCACCAAATGGCAAACACTTTTTCTCCAACAACTCAGAGGTACTATCCAAAGGACACTCTGACAAATTACAAAACAAACTTAGGCATTCATCAAGCCGTAGCCCAAATGCCTTCTCTACATCATGTAAAAACAAATATTCTTGTCCCTCGACAAGAACCACTGAAAAAGTTTCAATCTCCACCTCTGGAATAGTTGCTTCTGGCTCCGAAGAGGTGGATGGCTTAGGCACTTCTTTCAACTTATCATCCACACCAAGAGGATAAGTTTTCTCAATAGCTTCTCTCTCTAATAGGAGATTCAAGGGTTCTTGAGGTGGTTCCTTTTTATCCTCGACAAAACCACCTGTAAGAAGATGAGGGATCTCATGAGGAATTGGTTCTGGTTCCTCATTCACAAAGAAAATTGTGGCAGCAATGAATGAAAGATATTTTGGACCCATCTTGCGTTTCCTATTCAATTTCCTTATAAGTGGCACAGTTTCATCAAGAAGGTGCCCTGCTTCCTCTGCAATTGCCTGGAACCGTTTCAATCATTTTGCAAAAGCCTCATCACCTTTGTGAATGTAGGTGAGAAGGTCACATGGAACCCAAGTTCCATCATATGGTGGTATTTCAATGGAGAAACGCAATATATGAACTTGCATATATTGAAGTAGCTCCTCCAAAGCATCGGCATTCATTTGCACGGTTCCATGGAGGTCAGGAACCTTGGAGAGAAGATCATATAGGTCATGTTGACCTTTGTAATCTGAATCCTCCAAAAATTCTAGAAACTTGTGGCGTGCACTCTTAGTAGGTACAGAGGTGGAAGCCATAGCTTGCAAATGCAGACTGTTCTAACACTCAATGTGGTTGCAAAAGTGAGAAATGAGGAGAGAGGACTCCTATTTATAACTTTTCTAGAATTTTTAAGTGATGGGTCCCACTTTTTCATAGAAGTGACTTTTCCTTAAATTAAAACATAAGAGTCTAGAAAAGGAAAACTTTGACATTTGAGATCACATCAAAGGAAATAAACAATAAGAATGCTCTTTCAAGAAAAACCTTGAGAATTTACAGATACAAGTAGAATGTGGCCAAAATATCCTTGAAGCAAATGTGAAAAATTTTTCATTGCAAAAATAGGTTTGTTTACAGGTTTCACAGTATCTTTACAAAAAAGAGTTATGACAATGAAATGTCAGTTCCATCCATGCTCCAATCTGCAAGAACCTTGATTTTGTCTTCCAATCTCTTTCCAATCTGTGGACAATTCATAAAAGAGTAAAACATTTTCAAATCATGAACAATAGTGATAGAATAATATCTATATATATATATATATATATATATATATATATATATATATATATATATATATATATATATATATATATATATATATATATATATATATATATGTATATATGGAATACAACTCTTACCTTGTTCCCTCGTATTCGAAATTTGAAATCATGAAGATCGTCATATCCCATGATAAGTAAGTGCTCTCTCAAGTTGGCCAAGTTCCAATGTTGATTAACTAAAACCACCTCCATATCATTGTTTGGTAACTTCACATTAATTTCAAATGAAGCTAAAGATCCCTCCGAGCTTTGCAAAGGTATCCACTCTCCTAGTTTACACATCCAACGATCATAATAAAATCTGATGTACAATGAGGTGCGATGTCTTAAATAGCGAAACCCTATACCTGTGTCACCAATTCTACAACGATATCTATCCCCTTTTGACAATCCTTCTACATAACCCCAGTTTTCCCTTAACAATCCTTCTACTGCTTCGTATGTAATATCTTTACATAGGAACATTGTAGGAGTTTCTACAAAAGGAATGCCTTGAAATATGAAAACAAAGCAATGGATTGGTAGAGTCCAATGAAGACCTATTGATCTAGATACGCGTGTGAATTTCAAAGAGTTATGTATGTCCATCACCATCTTACGCTTGAAAGATGATATGGACCAAAAATCAGGTTTTGGCCACTCTAAACTAAGAAGAGAGTCAACTTTGATA
Source organism: Ceratopteris richardii (assembly GCA_020310875.1). Taxonomy (NCBI): domain Eukaryota; kingdom Viridiplantae; phylum Streptophyta; class Polypodiopsida; order Polypodiales; family Pteridaceae; genus Ceratopteris; species Ceratopteris richardii. Next base: position 37,754,263 of record CM035440.1, read on the forward strand.
ATCTCCAACCTTCCATATTCACCATCTGTGGAAGGAACAATGTACTCGTGAGTGTAAAAGAAGATCCTTTCACGAATAAGTTTAGCAGGAGGTACATCTGGAAACACTAATGCCCCAATGTCTGCATGTAATGCTTTGAAAGTTCCTGTGAGACTATGAAGTGGTTGCTCTTCCACTAAACTAGAAGGAAATATGACTGTAGCAATGAAAAACATATGAGATGAGTAATTAAGACATTTAACACCATGAAGCATTGAGAAAATAGAAATACTCACAATGGATTGGATATCTAATTCTATTGGAGTTTTCTAACTTCATGGTTGAAACTGTGAAGACATGTTGTACAATAGCAACCATCCCACCATGTGTTTGCTGCTTGAAGCCTAAGAGCTTACCTTTCCAATGAAGATCCAAATTTCCACGATCTCGAACACGATGAGGACCAAGTCCAGATGGCTGCATGTACACCCATGCACCTTTGCAAAACTCTTGTGGTAGCCAACTTCCTTCCATTGTTTTGATGTTGTGGCACGTCATTGTGTGAACTTCGTCCTTTGGTCTCCTACGAGCTCTGGAGCTTTCCATGGGAGTAAGAGTTGTTGTCATTGCTGCAGAAGTTGGGAGAATGGTAGGAGGAGAAACAATGCTTCTGTTGTATGGTATGGAGGGAATAGAGGTGAAAAATATGACTTTTTGGGTTTTGGGTATGAAAATGGGAGTTTGAAGAGGGAAAATAGAGTTTTTTGAGTCATTTTGAAAAAAGTCACTTTTTTAGTCCACAAATATGCACGGATTTTGAATTAGAAGTCAAAAATAGCACTTTTGACCCTGAAAAGTGATATGGAGGTCATTTAATGGTATTATGATGAGTTTTACAACTTTTAAAAAATTTTGAATTTTTGGGCCCAGCCTGATTACGAGATTTCTTCTCTCTCTAGAAGACAACCCTGAACATAGAGGAATCTTGTCCCCTCTTCCCCCTTCAGCCTAGTATTTTATAGGGTATAGACTGTGGCCACCACCCTCTTCTGATTGGTCCATCACTAATCACTCTTTGAGCTAAAAGGCCCATCCAGGGTTCACCTTTTTTCCTAATGGCTCTACTCTACTAGTACTAAAGCAAGGAAGATGTAAGTCAAGAATGAGCTGAAAAATCTATAGAAAACCTCAAGGAGTAGCATCAATGACTTCATTCTCAAAGTCAAGGAGCTTTTGAGTGCATTGGGATCTATTGGAACCCACATAGATGATGATGATCTTGTGGCTTACACCCTCAATGGTTTGAAGGATGATGAGAAGAGGAAACCATTCATCACTTCAGTTTATTTAAAGGAAACACTTCCAAATTTTGAGAAAAGGAGCAAGAAAAAATCAACAATCAAGAAGCCAAGATGGTGAAGGATGCTACATATGTGGATGAATTGGACATTATGCAAGGAATTGCTACCAAGGGAGCAACAAAAGGAGTTATCAGTAAGGTTCAACATACAAAGGGCAAGGTAATTATGCATCAACTAGCCGTGAGAATGAAATTCTCCTCATGATGCATATGTATGGAAGCTCAAACAATGTAGATACTACGTGGGATATCAATAGTGGTTGAAGCAACCATATGAGTTACAAATACATTTTGTTCACTAATCTACATGCTTCAAGGGGTAAAGGGCATGTGGAAACAAGGATTGATACAATTCATGAGATCATACACATCGATGATGTGGTTTTGTATGACAAAGAGCAAGGAAGGTGTCTCAAAGATGTGATTCACTAGAGTGATGCAGCCAATAAGTCGGTATACCTCATGAATAGGGCTCCAACTTAAGGAGTACACACTTCAACACCTTATTAAGCTTGGTATGGTAAGAAGCCAAACCTCTCCCACCTCAAAATATTTGGTTTTACATGCTTTGTTCATGTTCCTAGTGAGATAAGGCACAAGTTGCAAGCTAAGTCAGACAAGTGTGTCTTCATTGGATATTGAAAATTATAAAAGGGGTTTTAGGTGCTATGATCCGAATACAAAGGAGTTCAAAGTTTCAAGAGATTTATCTTTTGATGAGCTATTTCCATGGTACAAGAAGGTAGAATATTTGCAAGAACATGAAGATGATTGACCTAGGCATGGAGAAGCTCAAACTTAAACAAGTATTGAACTAAGTGGTCATCAAAGCACAAGTTTAGTGAATGAAGATCAAAATTCATCACCTTGGAAAGGAGCATGTGGAGCTAGATGAAGATGGAGTTGAAGTGGGAGATGAAGACCATGCAAAACCTTCACATGTAACAAAGCATAAACCAAGGAATAAAAGAATAAAATTGGAGAGGATCACGAATCTACATGTTTTAAAGAAGTAAACAAGTATATAGAATGGAAGGAAGCTAAGGAAGATAGAGAATATAGAATGGAAGGAAGCTAAGGAAGATACATAATCTTATGAAGAAAAATAGACTTGGAGCCTTGTGCACAAGAAGGAAGGCTTGAAAGTGATAGGAATCAATTATATAGAATGGAAGGAAGCTAAGGAAGATACAGAATGGAATGGAATGGAAGGAAGCTAAGGAAGATACAGAATCTTATGAAGAAAAATAGACTTTGAGCCTTGTGCACAAGAAGGAGGGCTTCAAAGTGATAGGAATCAAGTGGGTGTACAAGGTAATGAGGAAAGCCTATGGGACTATCTCTAGGTACAAAGCGAGGCTTGTTGCAAAAGGCTTTGCACAAAAATATGGAGTGGATTTTGAGGAAAATTTCAATCCCATGGATAAAATAAACACCATCAGAACCTTCATAGCTATGACAGTCAGCAAAGGATGGAAATTATACCAATTGAATATCAAGAAAGCATTCCTCAATGGAGACTTGGAAGAAGGTGTATATGGAGCATCCATAAGGCTTTGTAAGTAGTAAGTTTGCTACACATATTTGTAGGTTGAGAAAGGCTCTTTATGGCCTAAAGAAAGCACCCTGGGCCTAGAATCATAGATTGGTGGAGTATCTCCTCATGTGGATACAAACAAAGGGATGCCGACCACTCTCTCTTGATGAAACAAAGAGGTGAACTATTTGCTCACATTTTTGTGTATGTAGATGGTCTTATTATCACAAGTAATGACATAACGGGAATTGAAGACATCAAATCCAAGCTAGGCAAAGAATTTAAGATCTTCGATCTTGGGGAATTGAGGTATTGTTTTGGCATTGAAGTTGTTTACAAATAAGATGAAATCATGTTGATGCAAAGGAAGTACACTATAGGTGTAGTTGAAAAGTTTGGCATGAGAAATTGCAAGCCAATCTCCAATCCAATGGAGGTTAATTTGAAGTCATTTTATAGTGATGGTAATCCTCTTGAAGATGAAAATTTGTATAGGTTTATTGTTGGATCACTCAATTATGAAAATGTCATAAGAACCTATGTAGCTTATGGAGTAGGGGTTTTCTCACAATTCATGCATAGCCCAAGAGCTACTACTTGTGTTCAACAAGGAGAATGCTTAGGTAGTTGAAGGTTACTATAAATGAAGGATTGGACAACACATATGATGATGATTTGTAGGTAAAGGCATACTCTAATGCTAATTGGGATGGATATTAGCCATACATCTTCTTTCACTACTATGAGTTCTATCCAACACAATATTTAAGTTTCTAGAAATTTTTCTATCGCAAATTCAACTTTCAAAAATCCATAACATTTCTTTTCAACATATCAATGATAATCAAATAATCTAAATATATGACTAAAAGACCATAATTTCCCATCATTCCATGTAAAACTTGAATAATTAGCTTCTTAATGCTTAAAGTATACACGTATTAGGTTCTTGATAAATCTCTCATACCATGCACATAGAGTTTGTTTCAATTCATAAAACTCTATCTTTAGTTTGCACATACAATATGGCAATTTGGCATGCATAGAACCTCTTAGTTGCTTAATATATAGATCTTCTTTTTAGCTACACAGCCAACAATGTACTCTTTTCATCCATATAATATTATTTCTCTCCATTTGTGGCTATCGATGCAAGTAAGGTTCTCATTGTTGTCATTTTTGAGATAAAACCTAATACTCTTATCATAGTCTATGTTATGTGGCTGTGGTGAAAGATTCCCATTTGTCATTTGTCTTTATTCCATCGAACATTTGCCTTATTATCTTCTTCATCAATGATTTCTGCACTTGCCTTATTATCTTCTTCATCAATGATTTCTCCAATTTGGTCTGCTATGTCCATTTTGGTGACAAAATTAGTCAGAGTTTGCTTGGGCATCTTCTTGAGTGTGGTGAACGCCATCCATAGTTGATTCTTTCTTGCCTTGGTACTTGATGAGAAGAATGATTCAAGAGCATTCCAAGTCTCTTGAGAAGTCTTGCAACTCTTGATGTATGGAAGTAAAAAAATCAAACATTGAGTTAAGAATATATGACCTTTCTAGGGCATCCTTTGAGCACCATGTGGTTAACCTCTCTTGTTCTTGTTGAGTTGGTTGTCCTTTGCTTCTAAGGATTGGTATCATCTCATCTCCGAAAATGTAGCCATAGATGTTTCTACCTTGAAGATAAGCTTCCATTCAAAGTGACCAAGCTGAGTAATTACCTCAATCCAATTTGTCTTTGGATGAGGGAAATCCATCTCCCATGTTGATTTGTTATAGCTCTAATACCACTCTAAGGAGATGGATAGGTATGTTTCAGAGATGAGCTGGTGTTGCACAAAACCTACTCTACACCTACCAATTTAACTCCAAGAATGCTTAATAGACTTCTTTAGCTTCACATTAATGCATTTGGAATGACCAATTTCTTTGGAACATCATTCCCAAAAGTTTGCATCAAAACAGATAACTTGCATATGCAAGGAATATGAAGAAACTTTCTATTTTGGGAATAGAAATGCTCAGTATTTTGCTCAAAGCTCACAATCTAGTATGAATTGACTGGAGATCTTTTGCACACATCTAATTGGAGTGTGTAGCTAACTAAATAAAGTTATTCATTAATTTAGCCACACCATACACTGAGAAATGATTCTAACAAGTGAGGGGTTCATCCCGACATTTTAGGATCTAGAAGGTGTGCAAACATAATCACATTCTATGATTCATTCTTGAGATCCTTTGAACCAAAATCGAGTAAAATTGATGCCCAAGTAGTAGAAATTTCAATCTATTTATCCAAGTTAAAGTATAGAAAATGATTGTGTACACATAGAGAAATGGATTCCACAAAATCACTATAATAATGAAGATGTACTAGAGAACAATAGACAAGGACATAATTGAAGAAATGTATCAAAATGTATATGCTAATGAACATATGATACGAGGGAAGTGTAATGGACTACACAAAGGTAATGTGAGCTCAGTTTATGCTCATTAAAGTAGCTCAATGCCTCTTAGAATGGCTCACTTACCCCGCGACTAAAAGCATGTCTACTTATACTCATAGTTTGAGTTTGAATTTGAATTTCCCTCACCTAAAAGTGATCCTACACTAGGGATGATTTGAATTGATTCTTACTACCACATGAGTCTTGGGTTTAGCTCCCTAACTTCACAAGATTCCTTATTCTCTTGGCTTTTACATTTATCCAAAGTGAATACACTCAAATTCACAAGCAAGTACTATCTAAAGGGCATGGAAGAACCACATCCCCCGTACTAGGGACAACCAAACGTGATCCCCTAAGGCTCCATCCCAATGATATAGGCCATGTCTACTCCATAAAGCTTTGTCCTTGGGAATTCTCCAAAAGCGCCACTATTATATTCTTCTCCATACAACTCTAGCATGTAGAATGGTTGTGCTAATCATTCGGGTGGAATGAGAAATCAACCAAGACATCTAATTATGTGTTATAAATATGGTGAGTATGGACACTTCCAAAGTAGGTGCTCTCTGCTAGGAAATGTGAAACCATATGTAAATTTCCTGGATCTACATGATCATTGTACCAAGGATTGTCCAAAGTAGGCTTCCTCAAGCAAGGTAAATAATTATTTCCATGCTTTTGTCGAGTCAGTTCCCAAATGATGCACACCAGTTCCATCACCCACCTCTAATATTGTACAACTACCAAAGTTATCACCAATAAGTATGCAAATTAGAGCCTAACAAAAGCTAGAGGAGGAAAGCAAAACAAGAGAGATAAGAGAAATCAATTTCTGGGAGGAGCAAAGTCCAAGGACAATAGCAACTAACCCATATGAGAGGCTCTGAAGGACGAACATGTTAGCAAACTCTAATAGAGTATTCCGACTAGGTTAATGACATGCGCAAGGAGAAGAACAAGGAACAAGGTCTAAAGTGGAGTATAGATGATGCCTTCTTGATGTCTCAATAGGACATGGAGAAGAGTGCTCTAGAGCTAGAAATGAGCATAACCATGACTCCTCTCTCCATATGTAACATACTAAAGAACACCTATCAATAGGTACGCCTCTATGGTTTATTAGGAATGGCTGCTCAATTTTTAGAGTGAGATGTTAAACCTCATAACTTCCATGAGTTCGCTAACATCAATAATTAGTATACCTGTTTTGTGGCACAAGCCTTGCTAACTGACTATTTCAATCCACATATAGCTATAAAAATCATTGCTTAGGAAATAATGCAAGTTATCATCAATGGCGGATAAGGTATCAACCTCATTCTTGAGGCAAAAATGCAAAGATTATGACTCCGTCCATCCAAAGATGTGCAATTCATGGTGACCATGGAGGATCGGAGTAAGATAAAGTTTATTGGAATAGTCAAAAGAGTGGTTCTAATGGTACATGGATACAAGTTTACATTGAACTATGTAGTCCTTAGGCTTCCTCTCTCACCAAGTGGATTCCGGGTGCCCTTGGCTTTGGATGCTAAGGTAATACATGATTGGGGATGAAATTTCATGTTTGTGCACGATCGAGATATGCTCAAATAGCTTTACATGGAGATAGAGCCTGACCATGCGAGGATGACACTGTCATTCATTGGCAAAGCTCGAAGAAACAGAGCCAAATTCTCTAGGGTTAGACTAGTTGGAAGTGGGATGGACCTCAATAACAAATTATCATAGGTTTACAAGATCTTCCAACACATGAACCTTAGCATACACACCTTAATACACCCTTAAGAAGATGAGTGACTATAGACTTGAGAATGAAGACAAGCTTGAGATAATGTCTAATTATCCAACATGGAGTTTTATGATGATGAACCTATTAGTATCAAAGGACTTATGGAATATTGTCAATGGTGCTTATCCAAGGCCAAGAAAAGTCAAAGAAGAGGATACTTTATCCTTGTTCTTATTTCTTCTCAATAGGAGGTTAGTGAAGAAGAAGGAACCACTTCATCATCAGGAGTCAGTGGTACTACTATCAGATTATTTCCTATAGAAGAGCAATCCTGATGGGCTTCAAAGGATGCACAAGCACTTTCATATATTGTTATGGAAGTCAAGAGGCATATTATACCCCAAATCAATCATGCAAAACCTCTCAACATACTTGGTTGCAGTTAGAGAATCTCTATCAAAGTAGAAACCCTACTAAGAAAGCTCATCTGAGGAGATAGCTAGCCAACACAAGGATGAAAGTTGGTGAATTGATTCAATCACATACTTTGAAGCTCAAAGACTTACAAGGTTAGTTAATCAACATGGGAGTCAATATTTTATATGAAGAAACGATAAACAAACTTCTAAACTCACTTCCATCTACATATCGTGCCTTTGTTACTTCTTTACCTCTCTCTACAAGAGATAGAGAACTTTCATTTGAAGAGCTATAGTTCTTGTGACTTCAAGATGAAGATCAACAAAAAGATATAGAAGAGAACGATGAAGCCATATTATCATCATTGAAGGGAAGGAAGAAGAAGGAGACAAAGAAGGAGAAGGAGAGTTGACAATCCAAGAAGGACAGTAAGTCTTCTAATCCTAAGTCTTGTAGTTCTTCCCCTAATGCTTCCTCTACACCCAAAGAAAAGTCTTCGACTACATCTAATTCAAAGAAAGGAGTATGTCATTACTGTAAGAAACTAGTTCATTACATAGCATAATGCAAAAGAATGAAGCATTAGGTAATAATGTTGAAGATGATCCAAAACCTAAATCTTCAAAGGTAGATTCATATGCATGTGTTACTATTGAAGAAGTAGCTTTTGACCAGGAAACATTAAATGCAATCTCAAATAATCCTTGGATTTTTTATTCCAGAGCTATTAAGCATATGACAGGTTGCAGAAAGGTATTTTCTTTCCTTTCTAACTCTTCAAGTAGAAGAGTGACCATTACAGATGGTCATGGGATGTTGTAGGTGTTGGAGAAGTGAAACTTAAGCTAAGATCAGGTGGAAATCTCATAACTTCTAATGTTCTTTATGTTCCAGACATGAAGAAGAATTTGCTCTCTATCTCTACTTTCTTGTTGGATGGTTATAAAGTTATGTTTAAGAAAGATTCATTTCAGATCCTCTCACCTGATGATGAGCATTGTCTACTTCAAGGTGAAAACAGAAGTGGAATATTTGTGTTGTCCAAAAAATTCATGCTAATGTTGCTAGGTCTACAACACCTAAGGAGAACATGAAGTTATGGCATGCTAGATTTGATCATATCAGTTACATAACTCTCAAGCATACCAATGATCAAGGTATGGTGGAGAGTTTTCCTACTTTTGCTTTACCAGATGATGTAGAGTCATGTGAGGATGTCTTGAAGGAAAGCTTCACAAACTACCTTTCAAGAAATGTGGATATATCACAGCCACGAGGAAGTTGCATATCATACATTCAAATGTCAATGGTTTGATGAGAACAGATTCCATTCAAGGTTTTAGGTACTTTTATTACTTTTATTGATGATTTCTCAAGTTATTTGTTGATATGTTTAGGTAGTGATGTGTGTGAACACTCTAGGACTGCTGTCGGGATAAAATCCCTCAAGGAAGTGTGCATTTATTTTTTTCAAAGTTCATTGATTTTCTAGGTTTTGTGTGATGTTTTGATCGAGAAAGGATATAATATGTGCATGTTTTGGCCAATTTGATTGATTGTGAGATGCAAAACCATGTTAAATATGTACATTAAGACCTCTGTGTGTAAATAGCTAACTTTTGACCCCTAAACCCCTAGGTTTGACCCTTGAAAATCCTTGAAAACTTGAGTTTTACTCCACAAAAATCCATCCTAAACCCTTAGAAATCCTTGGAATTTAGGTCCTAAGTGTAAATAGACCTTTGAATTAACATGTTTGACTTAATTGTGGGAAAAACCCTAATTTCCCCAACCAAAAACCCTAACTTGGACCCTTAGATTTACCATTTACCCTAAGTCCAAACCTTTGAATTAATTAATCTACATACAGTGTGAAACCAAAACCTTAGTCTAGGAAAAATAAAAAGGAGAAAAATAAAAAATAGAAAGTATGGGTGTGATTTTTCCAAAAATAGCAAATGACCATGCAAGATGATTATGGAATTAGAAAGTTGAGTAAGGAGGTTAGAAGCTTCTAGAGAATAGTCCCAAGGGGAGAAGGGGGGGACCTATAAATAGGGGGCCAAGCCTCATTTGTTTCTCCCCATGGACATTTCCATGGATCTTCTTTCCACATATGCTTCTTGTCCATTTCTGTTCATTCATGTTCTTCCTCATACATTACGGTACTGCATCTAGAGGGAGAGAGAGATTTGATTACATGTACAGATTTTCACATATGCTTAGAACCTTTCATGCTTTCAAGAAGGGAGGTAGCTTGAGGGGATCACAAGCATGAAGAGAGAGAGAGGTCTCTCTCACTTTATTCTCCCTGATATCATACATGCAATTTTTTTTTTCCATCTGTGCTCAGCCCAGTGCCCACTGGCCACTATATGCCTTCAATGAAGCATATATTGTCGTATCATGTGAACAAACTTCCTGATAGTGGTGGCAAGCTGAGAACTTTGTCCCTTTTGTGATGTGTGAATTTGAGTGTCTTATAGAGAGAGATTCGAGGCATGTGACTGCCACTACCGAAGAGAGAGAAACCGTGAGAGAGGCGGAGCCAATGGTGGGAGCATAGCTGTCTGCATGGAAGAGAGAGAGTGCTTGGGGGGCCTAGCAGCTCACATGCGACTGTTGCACATCACACAGAGGGAATCGAGGGCTTGGTACGTTGCTGCTGATGCGTTGGGGAGAGAGAAACAAGATTGAGAGAGGAGATAGAAGGCCAAAAGAGAAAAGAAAATAGAGAAAGGAAATAAAAAGAAGATGAGAACGAAAGAAAAGGGGAAAGTGTATATGGAGAGGAGAGTGGTTGAGGGGTCACTTAGAAAAGAGAAACTGTCCAAACATCTTATACATCATTTACAAAATTTTAGGCACTTGTATGGCATACTTCAAGTTTGTTATCACTAATTTTTCATGATTTTATTTGCTAGATTGATTGACACTAATTACGCCGCCCCATGGACATTTTTGTGGATTTTCTTTGCAGGTTGGGCCGGTTGATGATTTTGGAGATTATATGAAGTGAAGAAAGTGATTGAAGACCGAAGTAAATAATACTCCTCGTAAAGAGAAGCAAAGAAGTAAAGCAAAGAAGTGATTGAAGAAAGAGAGACGCAAAGAAGTAAAGCTTGGACCACAAAGACCGAAGCCAAGACTCGTGGGCGTCTTCTCGCATTGTACCGGGAGATCTATATATTTGGCCGATCCACACTATAGCGACGACATATTGTATCACTGTTCTGCACTGTAGCGGCTTACTGTATCACCGACCCGCACTATAGTGGGAATCATTGTATTACTGAGATTTTATTGGATGACATGAGCTATATTTGCAGTGTATCATTGAGCTTTGTCTGCACATCGATCTGGTGACTTCCATATTTTAGCATTGTATCTGGATTTTTTTGTTCTTGACGCCTACGGTCTTACGCATATGCACATTCGCTCATCTCTTCCGAGGGGTAGGGGCCTATGACGATTGTCATACCAAAGAGAGGTACCCAACGTGCAGATGCCGCTCGTGAGGCGTGGGAACATCGCACATAGGGGCCTGATCCAACCCCGGGCCAGCTCTTCCCATCACCTGACCTCCTTCGATCTTCTCGACACTTGAACCTGAGGTGAAGTGCGGCGGTTGCCCGGTGATCCTTGACACGGCACCCACTCCTTGAGAAGAGAAAAGAGGAACTTTGGCACGAGATAAGATATTCCAGGTACCAGCATTTTAAGTTCTTTGAATTATTGCATCGTTCCATGCACTTAAACAGAAAGATTTCTTTTGACTATCTAACTTTGATCATCCACTTTTTGCATCAGTTTAGATCATACAGGTGTGCACTTTTCTATTGACACATAGATTAGGAATCTATTTATTTCATAGCTCAGATCATATAAAGAAGAAAATTAAAATAAACAAAATGATTGAAGAACAATTTAGGAAATACGAAGAACGTTTTAGGGAAATGGAAATTAACATGAGTGAATCTATAAAATCAAAGTTTGGCATTGTTATGACCCTAATGCAAACGATAAATGCAATATCTGACACTATTCAGGTAATGGGCATAAGTATTAAAGATGTAAGAAAGGGAATGGATTATGAAATTTCAGAATTGAAAAACAAGGTTGAGTTGTTGGCCAAACAAGTTAAGGACCTACAAGTATTGAAATATGATAATGAACATGAGGTAAAAGTTCAAAGCATATCTACACATAAACAATCATTAGGTATTAGAAGATCCACGCCTAGAGCAATACCTAAAAAATCAAGTTGGTTTGAAAAGAGACCTATACGATGCTTTTGGTGCAATCCGTATAGACATATGTTCTGGAATTGTTTGGCATATGAAAGTGCATGTAAACTTAAACTAGTAAGTGAGCATGAGGGTAAAATTTGTAAATATCAAGATGGTTCATCTTTGCATCTGACTGTAGGAAGAGGTGGAATGAAGGAATATTTTGAACAGACCAAAACTAGATCAAAGTCAATTCAAAATATATGGAAACCTAAAAGGCATGAAAATAATTGGTTTGATGAACAAATGAGTATGCTATCCACTCAGAGTCAAGAGAAACCTATTGAAGAAACCAAAGGTAGAGGAATAAAGATCGAGAAGCAAAATATTGATCAGATATTAAGAGAACAAATGGAAATCGATAAAAGAGAATGTGATAAAGAAACTCAAGAGAAGTCAAAGAAAGACCATGATGTATATGTTTCATTTTATCTAAAACTTTTGGCTAACGAGGATCTATTTGATCAAGAGAAAATTACGAAGCTACAGTCTCAATTAAACTTTGATAAACGGATTGAACTAGAAAAGAGTAAAGAAGAAAATCAAGAAGATATAAAATATGATAAACGAGGCAACAAAGCAGAAAAATAGTTGCTTGACGATATTATTATGAAAATTGAGGGGAATGTAAAGGCGACTACGAAGTTTTCTAAGTCTTTGAAAAAGAACAAGAGAAGTCAAAATCTAACTTTTCAAGACATATTTGCAAATCTTGAATGATGATAGAAGAAGAGTTATAATGAAAACGCATGAGAATGATCAAGAGCTATTGAATGATAAAGATTAATGATAATACATGACAGTGATTGATGAGAATGCATGATGATGATTGATGATAATGCATGATGAAGTTGATGATGATGATGATGATGTTTAATGATAATGATTATGATGATGATTATGATGATGATTATGATGATGATTATTGATGATTTATAATGATGATGATTATTGAAGATTGATTATGAAAATGATTAATGATTGATGATAATGATGGTTTATGATGATGAAGATGATTAGTGATTGATGATGATGATGAAGAACATAGAATGTGTATCCTTTGATTTCCATTGCATTGCATGAGAGTAGGATATCACCTTTATCTAGAACATAGAATGTGTATCCTTTGATTTCCATTGCACTACCAATAAAGACAACTTTAATGGCTTTTACATCAGGCTTACCACGATCCTTCTTCTCAATGTGAACATAAGTTGGAGAACCAAAAACTTTGAAGTAACTCACATTGGGTTTCTTCCCATAATAAGCTTCATAAGGTGTAATAACCTTCAAAGATTTTGTGGAAGGACTATTGAGAATAAGATTAGCTATATGTACTACATCAAGCAAAAACTTGGGAGAAAGCTTTTTGGATGACATCATACTATGCATTTCAACAAGTACCCTATTCATTCTCTCTACAAAACCTTTTTTTTTTGGCATATAACCAATAATGAGTTGATGAGAGATACCTTCGTCTTCCAGAAAAGACTTAAATTCTTTAGACACGTACTCTCCTCCTTTATCATTTCTCAAAATCTGGATCTTTGACTAAATTCCATTTTCAACCATAGCTAAGAACTTCTTAAAAGTAGGAAAAATGTTTGACTTCACTTTAATACTGTAAATCCATGAATATCTTGAGAAATCATCAATAAATGTAACAGAGTACCTCAAACCTTGAATATAACCTGTTCTCATCTGACCATTCACATTTGAGTGTCTGATCTGCAACTTCCTTGTGGCTGTGATGTATCCATGCTTCTGGAAAGGCAGTTTGTGAAGATTTCTTTCAAGACATCCTTCACATGACTCTGCATCATCTGATAAAGCAAAAGTAGGCAAACTTTCCACCATATCTTAATCTTTGATGTTGTTGAGAGCTATGTAACTAATATGAACAAATCTAGCATGCCATAACTTCATGTTCTCCTTAGCTGTAGCAGGCCTAGAAACATTAGCATGACTTATTTTGGACAATACAAAAATACCACTTCTGTTTTCACCTTGAAATAGATAATGCTCCTCAGTAGGTGAGAGGAGCATGAAGTGAATATTTCTTCAAAATAACTTTATAACCATCTCAAAACAAAGTAGAGGTAGAGAGTAAATTATTCTTCATCTCTAGAACATAAAGAACATCGGAAATTGTGAAATTTCCTCCTACTCTTGACTTAAAGTTCACTTCTCCAACATGAAAAACATCTAAATCATGACCATCTGCAATGATCACTCTTCTACCTAAAGAGTTAATAAGAGAAGAGATACCTTTCTGCAGCCTTTTATATGATTAGTAGCTCCAAAATAAACAATTCAAGGATTCTCTGAGATTTCATTTAACGTTGCCTGATCAAAAGCTACTTCTTCAATAGTAACACATGCATATGAATCTACCCTTGAAGATATAGGTTTGGATCATCTTCAGCACTATTTCTTGATGCTTTCTTCTTCTCATTAAAAATCCTTGTTTTGCATTCTACTATGTAATGACCTAGTTTTGTACAGTAATGGAAAACTCTTTTCTTTGAATGAGATGCAGTCCAAGACTTTTCTTTGGGTGTAGAGGAAGCATTAGGGAAAGGACTAGAAGGCTTAGGATTAGAAGACTTACTTTCCTTCTTGGATTGATGACTCTTCTTCTCTTTCTTTGTCTCCTTCTTCTTCTTTCTCGTTGATGATGATAACATGGCTTCATCGTTCTCTTCCATACTCTTTTGTTGATCTTCATCTTGAAGTAACAGGAATTTTAGCTCTTCAAATAAAAGTTCTCTATCTCTTATAGAGAGATATAAAGAACTAAGACAAACATGATATGCAAATGGAAGTCAATTAAGCAGTGTGTTTACCATCTCCTTATTTGAAATATTTACTCCCACATTGAGTAACTGATCTCGTAAATCTTTGAGCTTCAAAATGTATGACTTAACCGATTCACCAACTTTGATCCTTGTGTTGGCTCGTTGTATGCTTAGATGAGCTTTCCTAGCAGGGTTTCTGCTTTGATAGAGATTCTGTAACTTGAACCAAGCTTTTCGAGAGGTTTTGCATGACTTGATTTGGGTTATAATATGTCTCTTGACTCCCATAACAATATATGAAAGTGCTTGTGCATCCGTTGAATCCCATCTCGATTGCTCTTCTGTTGGAAGTGATCTGGTAGTAGTACAGACTCCCAATGATGAAGTAATTCCTTCTTCTTCACTAACCTCATGCTGAGTAGTAATAGGAATAGTAGGTCTTCTAGAAATGAAGCAACATCTTCTCAAACTTGTCTTGGCCTTGGATAAGTGCCATTGACAATATTCCATAAGTCCTTCAATACTAACATACTCATCATCATAAAACTCCACATTGGATAGTCAGACATTCCTTCAAGCTTGTCTTCATTCTCAATTCTATAGTCACTCATCTTGTTAATGGTGTATGTCAACTATGCTCTGATACCAAATGTTGGAACTCGGGTGGGCCACAATAACAATTAATCACAAGTTTATAGAATCTTCCAACACATGAACCTTAGCATACACACCTTAAGACTCAAAAAGGATGATGAGTGAGAGATAGAAAGAGAATAGAGAAGATCTTTCAAAGTGTACAATAAGCTAGGATGCTCATCTTATATTCCAATGTCAAATTACAATGTGAATATGATACAAACTATCAATATTTGAATCTAGGCAGAAATAGGAACTAGATACAAGAGATTGTGTGCCTAAAAGGTATGAAGAGAATAGTGAGAATATGAATAGTTTAGAACTATTTCACAAAAAACCCAAATTTTGATTATCCCTAAATTAGAAACTAGTGAATGAACAAGTGAGTACAAATGTAGACTTGTTACTCAAAGTATGTTGGCTAACACAAACTCCTCTAGATGTCTCCAGATGTAGACCACAACTCCTCTAAGAGTATAGAACTCTTCCTCACGTAGACGACCTCCTCCTTGATCACCTTCAAATTGATGAACTCTTTGAGTGATTATTTAAGAAGTGAGGCCATTTCTTCTTTTATAGCTTGAGAAACCCCTTGAGAAGCTAACTAAAAAGCAATTGTCAAAATGAAAAAAAAACTATGTCCATGAATGACGTTGGAAATTTTGTTATTTTTTCTTTCGTAAAAGATCTTCACTATTGTGCTAGATAGGGATCCATCCCTGGTGGCTGTTTTGCAAGGAATTTGGTGTACGCCATGCTG
Organism: Ceratopteris richardii; assembly: GCA_020310875.1. Classification (NCBI taxonomy): domain Eukaryota; kingdom Viridiplantae; phylum Streptophyta; class Polypodiopsida; order Polypodiales; family Pteridaceae; genus Ceratopteris; species Ceratopteris richardii. The sequence continues at coordinate 37,770,232 of CM035440.1, forward strand.
CCCACTTGCTTTTTGTGTATAGAACCTACTAAAGACTACTACATATGCTGGGATAAATTGAGGATTCTTTTTTGGATCTACATACATGCCTTCACTTGAAATAATATGTCCTAGATATTCTAGCTTACATTGAAAGAAGTAACTCTTCTCAAGATTAGCATAAAGTGTGTTCTCTCGTAGCAAATGAAAAATTGTTTTAAGATGCTTCTCATGCTCACTATCATCCTTACTGTAAACAGGTATATCGTTGAAAAATACAAGAACAAAGCTTGGTAATCAAGAAAAATGTTGTTCATCATTCGTGAAAATGTAGCAAGAGCATTAGTAAGTCCAAAGGGCATTACTATAAATTCATAAATGGTCAGTTTGGGTTCTATATGCAGTCTTAAAAATATCACTTTGTTTCATACAAATTTGATGGTAACCCGATTTAAGATCAATTTTACTAAAGACATGAGCTCCTCTTAATTTATCTAAGAGATCATCTATTTGAGGAATAGGGTATCTATTCTTTATTGTGATCTTGTTAAGGCCTCTATCATCAATGCACATTCGATAAGTTTTATTCTTCTTCTCTACTAAGAGAACTCATGCTCCAAATGGGGAAGAACGAGGCCGTATAAGTCCTTTGTGGAGTAAGTCTTTCACTTAGTTTTCTATTTCCCTTTGGTGTAGTGGGCCATGCCTATAAGGTGCCTTATGAGGAGGAGAACTACCAAGAATTAAGTCTATGATATGGTCAAAGGATCCTTGAGATGGTGGTAGTTCAGAGGGATACTTAGACATAAAACAATCCTTATAAGTAGTCATGAAAGCTTTATGTGCATCGACAAGTGTATGAGTATAATCATTTATGACATTGACAAAAACAATGCATGAGTTGTATCCTTTCTTAAATGCATGTTTTACTTGAGTACGAGTAATCAATGAAAATGGCTGGAAATCATGCCGCACAGATAAAGTAATTATTTGACCTTTAAATTCAAAGTTAAAGGTATGTGTATGGTAGTCAATCTATGGGTTATAATGATGAGGAAAAGGCATACCAAGTATAACATCGTAAGATTGCAAAGGTGGAATTAAAAATGTTCGTGCATCTACATATGGGACTATGCTAATCGTAATGTCTTGCACCTCTTGTGTTACATTATAACGACTACCTTGAAATGAAGCTTTCACTTTATACAAGGAAGGAAATGTTTCTTATTTAACTTTTTGTACTAATAAATGTGAAATAAAATAATGTGAACTACCACCTTCATGTAAAATATTAACCATTTTGTTATTGATAGTACCCTACATGCAAAGTAAAGAATGAATAGAGGTATCATTACCCAAGATACTTAAGTTCTTCTCTAATGCTTCCTCTATCAAAACATGAGGAATTTCTTCATTATGGGCCTCCATGTTATGCAATTCAGCTCCATCTGGTTTCATGTGAAGAGGTCGCAATTGTCATTTTGTTCTTGTATGTCCAGGTTTACCACAATTCTAGCAGGTGATATGTGGTCGCTTTTGTTGGGCATCTACTGTTGAAGTTTGAAAGGTAGGTGGTTTGGTAGGTTCGCGAGTTCAAGCAACAGATGCAGATGAGTAGTTGGATTGTGGTGGACGAGGAAAACTAAAGTAAGATGGGGCATTAAAATTACGCTTCATAAGAATAGTTGGTTTAACAAATGGTTGTTGATGCGGTTTTTGTAGACAGATCGACTTGGTTATGGATTGAAATTCCTTCTCTGCATCATAGGCAAAAAAGATAGCCTTGTTGAGCATTGTAGGACATAGGGTGTGAAGCTTGGCTTGGATTCCCATCTCCAAAACATCTTCATATTTTCGCTGCAAGATATCCTCTGGTACATCTTCGAGCACTCGAACCAATAATAAATTTTGCTAGAACCACTCCGTGTAAGTAGTGACAATGTCACCCTCCTTCCATGTAAAGGTTATCCATGCACGTCAAACATGTAAATGATATTGAGGAAGAAAAGTATCCTTCACTTTATCTTGGAAAGCCTTCCATATTGTTGGATGATCTGTGCTGTGACACAGGACATTCCACCAAAGTTGAGCTTTTCCTACTAAGTTAGTAGCAAATTTGACTTTTTCGCTTTCAACATATGTTTCATCAGAATAGAAATCGTCAAATTGTGCAAAGACAATAGATTTTACCACCCTTGCAAGTTTATCTTCATTAAATTACATATTTTGAAGTACTTTGTCGCGTTGTTAGATCTCATTATGAGCACCTCAAAGTTCTTGTTGCAGGAGGTCGAGTTGACTGAGATCCTTGATGGTGTTTGTAGATCCATAGGTATGTAGAGAACAAAACCCTATTGTTAGATATGTAAAAATAATTTTGAGATTGCTTGAATTAAAATGTAAAAGGAAGGGTTGTTCTTGGGAATTGAAAAAGTAAGAAAGAGATGGAAGTTGTGTTAAATATAAGAAAAGAGAACTAGAGTGACAACACAAAGAGATAGTGTAGTGGTAAAACACTTCCATTGTGAGAATGAGGTTGTGGGTTCAGATCCTCCCTCCTTGGTGAATATAAAACTCCTTATTGCCACTCATAAATTAAAAATGGTTCGCACATAGCTAGTGACTGCCAATGGTCGCCAAGGGAGCCATGGGTGCCAAAGATGCCAAAATAATGCCTTGGTTATGCCTAAGTTCTATGCCTTGGTTGATGCCTTGGAGTAAACCAAAGGATTAAACATAAGTGTAAACATAGGTTCATGAGTTGGAACAGGAACAAGAACAGAGATGGGAATCGGAACTGAAACCGAAACTAAAACTAAAACTGAAACTAAAATTGAAACTAAGACTAAGACTGAGACTGAGACTGAGACTAAGACAAGGACAGGGATCAAGACTGGGATCGAATCAGAAGCGAATAACAAACAACAAAACAGAGATTAAATGCCAAAAATGCATGGAAACAGACCCCTTCGTAGTGACACATGCAGGGCTCTGATACCACTATTTTCAGAATCTTAATTCATGCGCACACAGAGGTTGTGAATGTTGAAAACACATAGAGAAATAGATATGCAAGGAGACGAGGCAGAACACAGTATTGGGTGCAATCTCCCCCCATGCACTCTATTTCGACAGTCCATAGTGCACGTATTTATAGGATTTTTTCATTATGTTGAAAATAGTGGTTACATGACAGCGGCTTCGAAAAGCATGCATGAAAGTAAAAGTTGGTCTCTTTTGTGGAGAGCCCTTGCTTTTATTAATAGAGATCGCAGTCTACATCAAATCTTATCCTAACCATTGCCTTACTAACTGTTTCCAAAAATAGAACCCTCTACGTGATTTTATTTACAAATTATATAAATTATAAATCAGATTATTGATGTACATCCTTTCATGCCCTCAGGCGCCTTCAACTGCTATATCAAAAACACCAAAACACATTAATACATCAATAAATTAGTACTCCAACAATTCCTTGTTCAACACAATCCATAATTCATAACATATTCCATAAAGCTTATGCTTCAGCTTATATACCCACTTAGTGCCAATGGTCTTTTTTCCTAGAGGCAAATCACATAAAGAAAAAGTACCATTATTCATAATAACATCATATTATGCTTGCATAGAAGCCATCCAATTTTATGTATTTTGTGCTTCATCAAAATAAATAGGATCATTCTCATCACAAAGACTAGAGGCAACCATTTCATAGCAATCTGATACAAAAGAAGCACTATGAGAGCTTGAACGAGTACACTATGAAAAAGGTGCATCTAATTTTCCATCTTGCAAAGTCTTCACCAACCATTTAGACATAGTTTTTGCTTCCTCTATATCAATCCTCTCATCAACAAGTGCATCATGTAAATTTGCATCATAGATGGAACGATCCACATCATCATGTGAAACTTGTAAAGGCCAAGGAATTGCCTCATTTGGACTAGCACTTGATTGTCCACCTATTAAAAGAGGCAGAAAAGTATCATACACATCCTTGGAGCTAATTGATGTCTCCTTAGTACATAAAAGAAATGGTTGAATTGCATCTTCCACAAAAACAACATCACGACTAAACAAGATGCATTTAGTCTGTGCATGATACAAATGATAGCCCTTAATTTCAGAATTGTACCCAACAAAAATACATTTCACTGCTTTATCATCCAATTTTTTGTGTTGTTGTTCAAACACTAGTGCATATCACACGCAAGCAAAAACATTCAAATCAGCAATAGATGGCTTGCAACCATGCCAAGCCTCATATGGGAGATGGATTGCAGTGCTTTGGTGGTACAACTATTAAGTACATATGTTGCACACATAACATCCTCAAGCCAGAAACTATGTGGTGGAGCTTAAGTTTTGACCATACACCTTGCCATCTCCATGAGAGACCCATTCTTTCTTTCAACAAATCCAGTTTGTTGAGGTCTATATGACACTGTACACTAATGATTATCCCACATTCATCCAAAAACGCATTAAAATCAGAAAACATGTATTCCCCCCCTCGATCACAATGGAGGGTGCCCATTTTACATGTTAATAGATTTTTAACCAAAAGCAAAAATTGTTTGAAGCACATAGACACTTCAAAATTTTCTTTCAATGGATACACCCATGCATGACTACAAAAACCATCAATAAAAGTCACAAAGTAAGGTAGTTCCCAAAAGAAGGTGTCTACATAGGACCACAAACATCACTGTGAACAATTTGCAATTTCTGAGTAGCTCTAACTGAACCATCTTTTGGGAACGAGGAATGCTGCATTTTTCCCAAAATACAGCTTCACAAGCATGTTTATGAGATGCCTCAAGTTTGGGTAGAGAGGACACCATTTTAGATTTTTGGATGCATAGCAAACTAGCGAAATTCAGATGACCAAAGCATGCATGCTAAAGCTTTGCATCTGAGATAGCTTGAGAATCTTGTACTACACACAAAATCATTCACAAATTTTGCATAGTCTTTGAGATTATACAACCCACGACATAAAATGCCAGAAATAATAATAACATCACCATTTGATAGATCATGAATTGTACATCTATCATCAACAAATTTGACAACGCTGATCTTGGCTGATGCTGAAATTGACAACAACTTTTTCTTGATCCTTGGCATAAACAAAGCATTTGACAATGTGAAAGAACTACCACTAGTAGTAGTCAGAATGATCTTATCAACTCCAACTACATGATAAGAGGATTTGTTAGCACATGTGACAATATTCTCTATAGGGTCAGGCTCAAGTGAACTAAAGAAAGTGTACTGGGAGGTAATATGTTTGGTTGCCCCATTGTCAAAGTACCAAACATCTGAGTCTACTATATACATACACTGTTCATGTGAAGATGGTTCATAATTGCAAACAATAGTAAACACCCATTCTTCATTTTGCACAAGATTACTAGAATTTGCTTTAGGTGTAGACGCCTCTACAACAACCACTCAAGCCTCCTTTTTCTTGGCCTCTTTTGTAGCCAATTTTGGATAAATCTTTATCACATGATCATTTCCTTTACAATATTTGCATAATTGTTTCTTGTTTTCTATTTTCTTCTCATCTTTGCCTTCCTTCTTCGACTATGCAACATTAGCAGATTTTTGCTTACTAGTAGATAAGCTCCATTTACCTTTGTCCTTGCTTGCTCTACAACATGCATAATGGAATTTTTGTGCTTGGATTGATCTTCCTACAACAAAAAAAGGACTAAATCCTCAAATGTTAAGGCATTCGGATTTCCTTTCATCATCAATCGAAGAGTAGAAGAAAAACTCTAATATGAATATGAAAGACCATTAAAAATGATATGCACAAGTGAGCTATTTGGCAAGACTTCATCTGCAAAAATCAATTGTCCTTTCAGATCTTTGATCTTTCTCAAAAAAACTATCCATAGAATCTGGAGGTAAGCAAGATAGGCACAAAAGGACACAGTTTCCTAGATAGGCATTGTGATAGTGCTTTTAGAGGTTGAAATGAGTGCATATAAAAATTTCAAACCACATAGAAAATCCATTTTGAACTCGTAATCTCCTTGAGTATGCTCACCAATTTTTGTGCAATTTGAGATTGTGATTGGAGGGGTGTTGATGATGCCCTAGATGAAGCGACGACCTACGCGGATAGCAATTGTTGGAGTTTGAGGTCTGCAAAAGCACACAAACAACAAAAGGAAGAAGAAGAAGTGTGGATCACAACACACAATACTAAATGTATTACCAAGTGAATATACAAAGACAAGTCACCCGTTAGGGTTATAGGCATATATACAAGCGGGTCAAAAAACCTCCAAAAGAGGAAAAAAATGCCTCAACAGTCCTAAGTGTGTTCACACACATCATTACCAAAATATATCGGCATCTAAGTAGTGAAGGCATGCCGATATTTCACCACAACTTTGTTAGTACTCTATACTTTGATTTTGCTCATTTTTTTGTAATGCATACAAATTGTATTCTTCATATATAATTTTTTAAAATCTTGAAATGCAAGGGCTTGCTATAGGAGATCCATCTAGTCATGCACAAGAGGTTGAAAACTACCAAAAGGTTCTACACACATACCTATTGGAGTTAGATAGATTCATAGGACAACAATAGTTTTCATTCCATTTTATTTCAGTCCTGTATTGTATTTTACACATAACTTATTATAGACATAATTATAATTTCAGACACATAATTGTTTGACATGTATTACTATAGGCATGGGATTTATTTAGCCATGTATTATATTTTAAACATGTATTTGAAACATCTCAATCATGTGACTTGGTTTGGTCACAACTAATCTTAGTGATTTGGTTATTGCATTGATTGATTCAACCATTTTCGATGACTTACATGAATTACTATTGTTGGTTTGTATATATGTCATGATGTGAAAGTATGTATATGTCTAGGTGAGAAGCTATGCAGACATGCACATATTTATATAATCTTTTATGAGACATGTTTATTGATACTTCATAGTATTTGAAGGATAAACTTTGCAATTGAAGCTTTATTGTTGAGTGGCTAGCGAATCAATACAATAGTTGTGTGTGTTCACGTATGTGTGTGTGTGTTACATTTTCAAAACAAGTGTAGTATAAGTGGATTTTAGATTTCAACCATATTTCTATGTAGTTCACTATTTTCAATTTATGCAAAACTTGCATAAGCAAGTTGCAACATATTTTTATGTTTTTTTTTTTTTTTTTTTTTTTATAACTTCTTGAATGCATTATCGACTATTCTACCGACTATGCTCTTGATTGGGCTATCCCCTTGACTAGACTACCAACTATTTTATCAATTACCATGTTGATTAATTTTCATCGACTGGTCTCTCGATGTACATACAGACTGATTGAGTTGGTAGACTAGTCAAAAAAACCACCTCTCTATTGTAGTGGAAAGGAATCAATTGCTCCTTCACGTCTTTTACCTTCAAAATTTTGAATGCACAAATCTCTTCACTTGTTATATTTTCACTTTGATAATGATCACGAAATTTTGTAGCAATCTAAAAAAGTGAATGGGGTACATTAATGATGCATCTTAGGAAGCAACAACCTACTTTGATACCAATGATTAGTGTTTTAAGGAGTGGAAATGTGCATATAAAAAACATGAAGAAGAAGAATAAGCTTTTTCAAAACACAAAAAAAATGTTGCAAAGTGAGCAATGTACAAAAAAAAGTAGCATGGAAGGGTTATGAACATGTATACAAAACAAGGTAAAAAAGCGTCCTAAAGATTGCAAAAAGTATCCAAATGTTTGTAAGCACATTCAAACACATCATTACCAAAGTATATTAACAAGACAATGATGAAGAGTAGAAGAGCATGTTTCTAGAGTGAGAAAATCACTTTTCTATATAGCCATATACCATATGCCAATGAAAGAAGTATTTTGCACCTTTTTTTTTAAATAATACGTATAATATGTCTATGAAGCTTTTCCCTCTTGGTCCATCGCTAATGGATTTTTTACATAGTGCATTATTTAAATGAGAAAAGAATCTAAGAAATTTATAATTGTGAGAGTAGACATGATTCTTGGTTTATTACAATTTACGAGTTGATGCAAGATATTGAAATATTTGATGATTGGGAGCAAGAAGATTTTGGGGCACTATGAGTAAAAAAACTACAATGCAATAGGAATTAAATGCACTTTGAGTTTGGACATGGTTTTTGTTTCCATAAAATATGAATGAAGAAAGCACCAATAATGTGTATCTAAGGGCAAAAATTTAAAGATTTTTTTTTTTTGGAAGTTGGTCGTCGACTTAACCTTCAATTATGCTTGAAATTTGAAAGAAAAATGCATGCATCCTAGAGACCTCTTCTCTCCTCCATTTTTCGAAGATTAACATGAGTCTCTTTACAAGGTTTCAACCCCTTTACAAGTTTTCGACCCCTTTACATGTTTTTAACCTTGGATCTTCACTCTAGAGAACAAAGTGTTTACCATTACACTAGGGATCCTCGACAATTTGAAGATTCCTATGATTAATACATACTCAATCAATGCATGTTTAACAAAAGAAATGGAATTTCAACACTAAACAATAGGGATTAAAGAATGAATGCCATGAAAACAATGATATATATATATATATATATATATATATATATATATATATATATATATATATATATATATATATATATATATATATATATGTGTGTGTAAAGAATGAATGCCATGAAAACAATGATATATATATATATATATATATATATATATATATATATATATATATATGTGTGTATGTATGTATGAATGAATGCAATACTATCATAAGATAATGTAAAACATACAACTTTTTTGTCGTATAAGAAACTATTTTTTATGCTACGTTCGAGTGGGTATGCATTTTTCATAAGAAGCTTCCAATAGACCGAAATGTTAGAAGTCAAATATTTGGAGGAAAGCAAAGAATGCTTTTATTAAATCTCGTGACAGAAGAAGAAAATGAAAAGCATAAAAAACAAGATCAAAACAAATAAAGAAAGAGAGATTGCGCGTGTCGTAGCCACCCAAGGAAGTTTGTTTCTTGCTGCTTCTTTACGTTCACAGCATAAGTGTTGCAGAACTTGTGTTTATGCACTATGAATCGTGAGAATTTCAGCGAGCAGCAGCTCAGTTACGAAGACAACACTCCCACACCTCCCGGATGGCGACGTAAGGTATGCTGTTTTGTGCTTTATTTGGATTGTTTCAAGTTTTCTTTCAGCTATTGGAGTGCTTCCGGTGATATACAATATCAATTCGTCTGCATGTGCGATTCGGGGTTATTTTGGGCGTTCTATAGAAATGCAGATGTTATGACGGGACTTGTGCGAATCCTTAGATGGCGAGTACAGTCTATCACACTTGAGTTGTTCATAAACTTTTTTGTTCGCTTTCAACTAAACTAAACCTTTCAACTAAACTAAACTTTTTTATCTGGAGCTCATAATTGTTCCAATCACTACATATTGATATTTATGGTCAAGAGATATGATTTTGGGCAAGGCAAGGGACGTTGGGTCGTGTCCTCATCCAAATGTGATGACTGTGCTCAAGGAGAGAGACATGTCTTAGCAAAACGAAGAACAGGGAGGGCTTATCTAAGTAACGAGCCGTGAGATAGGATCAATCATGCCATCTCAGTGTACGGGCAAGGCATGTCTGATAAGTGTTTTAGTGGCCTTATAGGGGGGGAGAGATGCAAAGGGGATGATCGATTCTTTCATCTTGGGGTTAGGGGATCCTATCAAGCTTTGTAATGCTTCTTGCTTTACATTGGCTTGTGAGTGTCCAAATGGAGGCTTGTTTTTAATTCTTGATTTTATTGTAGAGAACCATAAGGGAACTTCCTAGAGAGGTCTTCATTGTTTTTCTCTTTCCATTTTCACAATCTTATACTGTAGCCAAATCTTCCATAACACTTCTTCTCTAACCATATCGTAGACTCGTCAAGATTCCATCACTCTGTCTTTTAGGGGTCGTTGCCAAGAGAAAATATCTACCCACATCTATCTGCACTTTAAAAATCTAGGATCATGGATAAAGAAGATAGAGAAGGTCTTTTGTTTTCCCTTTTGAATAGAGCATCTTGGAGTTTTAACCTCATTTTTAGAAACTCTCACATTGTTCCACATTTTGCTTTGAATTATGTACAATAATATCACCACCACCTTATTTTCAGTAATGGATGCCAAAGGTCTTCAAATTGTAAGTTTGAGTTCAATCTTATTCTCAAAAAATATTCCTTTTTTGTTAGAGCTTGGATGGGGCGTCCACTTCTTGTGCAGGTAGTGAATTTAGGATAATGTTTTTGTTGTCTCCTTCTTTGCTATCCTAATTTATTTGGACCCAAGCCTTTTACATTCAAATGTCTTACTTCTTTATGGGATTCAACTTGTGAAGAGCATCAACTATGGATTGATATCCATATGGAGAATCTACCGTTTCTTGTTTTTTTCCAAAGGTTGTCTTATCATCCCTGAATGGCTCCCTTCCTCTATTTACGTTTTTGTTTCTTTTTTTTTCAAGGTTGATTTTTTTGTTGGAGTTAGACGTATGCGGAAGCACGCGAACAACACAAGGAAGAAGAAGAAACTTGGAGCACAGCACACAATACTGGATGTATTACTAGAGAATGTACAAAGATACGTAGCCCATTAGGGCAATAGGCGTATATACAAGCCGGGGAAAAAAACCTCCTAAAGAGGGAAAAAAGTGCCCCGGCGGTCCTAGTGTGTTCACACACATCACTACCTAAATATATCAACAAATCCCCCCTGGGAGTGATGCGGTGAACAAGGAGCTGGCACTCATGTATAAGGAAGTGCCAAGCTATGTGGAAATCACTCCACAAAAGGAAGTAAGTCCAAAGCTTTGCGAAAAGCTTTAAACTTCTCCCTAGGTAGAGCCTTCGTGAAAAGGTTTGTAATGTTCTCTTGAGTGGGCACACTAGAACAAAGTACTATAGAACCTTATTTCCTCGTTGGATGATGTCTACATATATATCTTGTTTCCTCATTGGAAAACCTCTAGAAATACCCAAAAACTATGATAGTACCTTGACGACTTCTTGAGGCAACTAGATAGGTAGGGAATTTCCTTACCATGGTACTTCAAGGAAGGTGAAGTGCATATGTGCCTCGATTGCAACTCCTTGGTTGCATGGATCTTCACGAAAGGTTGAAAAATTTGGTGGCAAAAATAAGTCTAACACTTATTGAGGACAATAGAGTAATAGCTTCCATTGCTTTAAGGATGATCATTTTTAGGATTCTATGTCTTGTTGCAAGGGGACAGAGGAAGCCATTGGCCTAAGTCACACATGTGTTAAGACACTAGGGTGAATATTGGGATAGATAGAGGTATCTTGAATTTTGGTTGAAAAGTATTTAATGTATGTAGGAGTGTTAGTTGTCGTGCACATAGGATTGTGATTGGACTTATACACGATCTACATTGTGTACAGGGAAAGATTGAAGGGAAAATCATTACATTCTTATTTGACAATGGCTCCACATATAAATTTATATCTTCTCTTGTGGTACATGCATAGTACAAAGTAGAGATTTAAATCGTAGATTTAAATCGGGATTTAAATCGGGATTTAAATCGGGATTTAAATCGGGATTTAAATCGGGATTTAAATCGGGATTTAAATCGGGATTTAAATCGGGATTTAAATCGTTTAAATCGTAGAGATTTTTAAAAATAAAAATAAAAATCGAGGTTTTTATTCATCAAGAGATTTTTATTTTTTCTTGTATCTAAGGTATGCACAATACTTATTCAACTCATATATACTCCAATATTGGACAATAGTGAAAGTAGTGAAAAGTTTATATGACTTGGATGCTTGTTAGTTGTTGTACTTCAGTCATATGTGAGATGCCAACAAAGAGTTTATGATAACATTGCAGTCACATAAACTCTATAATGTCATTCAGCTATAGGTTGGTATAGATTCATACTGGACAGGGACTTAATTTGATGCCAAAAAATGTACATACACAATTGAAGGAACTTGGCTTTGAGCATAGTTGGACCGAGAGATTTAAATCGCAAGATTTAAATCGAGATTTAATCGTTTAAATCGTTTAAATCGTTCAGACCCTAAATAAAAATCGAGGTTTTTATCCACTCATGGAGAAATTTATACTTTTCATAAAAACCTTAGATATACATATGTCATTTGCATGAATAAAGATAATTACATTGTATGAAGATTCAAATGTAAAACATTCATTATGATTCATGAATCATAACTAATAAGTATTAACTTTCAACTTTTAAGTTCGCAAAGAAGTGATAGGATTCAGGAAACACACACAAACATAGCATAAACTTTAAAGAGACAACTTTCAAGGTCAAAGCATAATATGAAATGTAGAATCTGAATACATCACGAGTCATGAACAATAAAATAATATGTCATAAGTCAAGCTTGAAGAGTCGGAAGTCAAATCTCCGACTCTTCATCTATAATATCATCAATATCATCATCCTAATCAAATGAACTAGCCCATGAGGAGGTAGATGCACTATCACTATAAAAATCCATGACTCTCCGTGTGTGAGCATGTGAATCATCGTCATCACTACTAGAAGATGCGGATCTCTCCTCCCAATCCTCTGGTACACTAGAATCCGGATGTGGACGGATGATGTGGCCTCCTCTTCTTCCACGTCCTCTCCCACCTCGACGAGAAGCCATCTTCCTAGGTCTCCGACTAGTAGATGGTGCATGAGCATCTGTTACAAAAAATTAGGATTTAATATGAACTTGACATGATACATCATACATGTAAAAAAATCAAACAAGATCAAAATTTAAAATTTAAAGCATGGATTTATAGAATCTAGTATACTGTATATTGTAATTTGTATATCTAATGTGTTTGCTTTTGATCTTCTTCGTGTTTGTCTCACAAACTGTTTAGACTCATGAAATAACATGGAAAAAATATCTCTCTCTTCCGCGGGGATTTGAGGGATATCTTTCACTTTAGCAATGTCAATGGAATCCACATTGACCTACAATTTACAAATTGAAATAACAAATCCAATGAGTCATGAGTTTAGGGATTATTAGCTTAAGCCTTAAGGCTTAAGCTAACAATTATCAACTTGGAAGTTTCAACATAAATTACAATTACTTGAAGGGATGCAATGTGGGTTCCTTTGCTCTCCAACAACTTGAGATTACAGTGTGTATACACTAGTTTCTCAAGTTGTTGTGGACTCAATCGGTTCCTTTTCTTCGTGTGAAACAATGCCCATGTACTCCAATTCCTTTCTGCGGGGCCGGTACTGCAATCTTGTGATAAAACCTGCAGTGCTAATTTCCTCTATGAAGAGGAATCATGATTCATAATTTATAAGTATTCTTGAAGTTTAAATTTAGACTTTAATCATAAATTATAATCATGATTCACACTTACTAGAAGAGTAGTACCAACACCATATATTTCCCACCAAGTGACGGGGGAAAGCTGGTTCTCTCTCAATCTCGCAGTTGGCTGTCCAAAATACCTCTCCATGGATCGAAATTGCAGACGCTATTTCTGCAACTGTGAATATAATGCTACATCCCCTTCGGTCCATCGTCCCACGTACTCTATCCAGCTGTCCTCTAAAGCCATGTCTGTATCCTGAGCCTCTGATCTCCATAAAGGATGGAGTATGTTTTTGATTTGCATCGTCTATTCCATTCACAATTTGGCATATGTCTCAACCATCAAATCGGGGTTTTCATTTATCAAGTTTCTTTGTTTTTGTTTGGCCAGTTTGTTTTTTTGAATTTTTTTCAAATTTGGTATTGTGTACTGTGCTCATTGTACCCCATGTACCCCTATACTCTCGGTGCTCACTATGATAAATGTACCCTGTATACCCTCTATATCCCTTGTGCTCATTGTACTCACTATATGCACTATACCCCTTGTGCTCACTGTGCTCAATGTACTCACCATACTCACTGTACTCACCATACTCATTGTACCCGTTGTGCTCACTATGCTTACTGTACCCAGTGTACCCCTTGTTCGCATTGTGCTCATTGTTCACTATTTCAGTTTGGTTCGGTTATCAAATTAGTTTATCAAGTTTGTTTATCAAGTTCATTTATCAATTCGATTATCATTTGGAGTAAATATCAAGTTTGTTTATCAATTTAGTTATCATTAAGCTTACTCCAAGGCATCGACTAAGGCATAGAACTATGGCATAACTTTGGCATCTTTGGCTCTTCTTGCATTAGGCAAAAAAGGGAACCTTGCATGGGCCTTGTAAGGATTCCTACTTTTTAGGGATTAAAATGGCTAATCAAGTGTGTTAAGAGGTTGGGAAATACCACTAGTGGTATTGTCAGATGAAATAAAGAATAAAAAAGACATATGCTCAAAGAGAGGAATCGTGTGCATTTCTAACCATTGGATTTTTGGATTGTATGGTCATGATTAAATTGAAAAGAATGGGAACTAGAAGACAACACGAGCACATAGTCTCTGGCAATAAACGACAAAATAGCTACAGCCACGCGAAGAGAGAGGGTAAAATTTCGCAAGTTTCACCTAATCTCCACCATGCGATCACATTTCCAATGGATGGTTGAGATTTAAAACCCAACCCACTGTCACTAGAAGACAAAATAGCTGCAGACTCTGTCACTAAAGGACAAAAATTCAAAAATTACTGGGTATGAGAGAGAAGGGCGTTCGAGATGCGCATAGCTTTTCGTCTGTTCGATCTTGTGGAGAATGGATGGTATGGATTGAGGAGGAAGTGATCCATATAAAGATCAAATATCATCCATTGATTTGTTTCAAGATCTAATGGCCCAAAATGAAGGCGCCTTTTTTTCTTTTGGGAGCAACTACATCCATTAGATGTAACCAACATCTAAGGGCTATAGTTTAAAGTGGCCCATTTCTTTAGAACTAATCATGGCCATTGCATCTTGAAGGCATCCAAGGGTCGAGTTTGAATCCCATGTATTTCAAAAACCACCTAAAGAACAAAACCACAAATTCTAGGATGCTTGTGTGGTTTTGATTGGCCCAAACCAAGGGAACCCTATGCCTAGCCTATGTGATTAAGGTACTAGACTGTGTCCACCACCCTATTCTCATTGGTCCATCACTAATCACTCCTTAAGCCAAAAGGCCCATGCAGGCTTCACTTTTTTCCCTAATGGCATTCATGGTTCTCTGGGTTTCCTTTGGTTCTGTTGGCTGTCGTTGGCTACATGCGCACCAATTCTAACTTATGAGTGGCAATAAGTGCTTAGTTATTTCCCTAATTAGCTTACCTATTTCTCTAGTTAGCCTACTTAGTTCCTTATTTAGCATGTAGGGGATTTGAACCCACAACCTCATACTTCCAAGAGATAAGCTTTATCCACTAGCCTATTTTCACTTATTGATAGCCCATTCCTTTCAATTAGTATTTAACACATTTTTGAACACTCTCTTCACCTATTAATTTATTCAATAATCTCATTTATTTTATTTTGTTTATTTATTTATTATTATTATTAAATTATATATATATATATATATATATATATATATATATATATATATATATATATATATATATATATATATATATATATATATATATATATATATATATATATATATATATATATAAACACAAAAGCCTTTCTTCTCTATTTTTGTTTTCTACTAACATTAGTTTCACATGTTTAGTAACATGTTATGGACCCTACCCATATATAGAGGAGTTTGGTACGTTAAATGTTATTTATTAAATGTATTTTTTCTCATCATGGTAATTTATTTATTAAATGTATTTTTTGCATCATGGATTTCCCAAAAAATATTCTATTAGATTGAGATAGTTTTTGTAGTCACTTTTGGGTTGCATTATTTCAAAATTTATGTTCCAAAATAGACTTTAGCCCTGCATATCATTCACAGTCACATTAAATTTGAGTTTTCCATGTATGTGCATGTGATTTTACATGGACCATGCTTATGATTGTTCCGTGATGGGACATGTGGTTGGCCATCCATGTCTATTTTGTTTTTATCAACTCAAGTCAATTTCTTGTCAACTCTGAGGCGTGTTATACCTTATGGAATAATGGAATGCTATATGGATTTTAATGTCTTGAGGGCAACTGCGTGGATTGGTTTGTGAAACCAATCCCATCTCTTACGCACTGCTTCACACAAACAAATTATGACGCCTGCAAAATTCAATTTAAGATATAATTTTAAGTTTAAATAATAAATATATATAATGTATTATGTAACAAACATTTTCAAACAAATTAAAATATATAAATTTATAAATTATAAATTATAATGACTTACTCTATATCTGAAAGGCCGGATATGTCCGCAATGCAACCTTGTATACGGCTAATATACTCGTATACAAGACCAAGTGTGCTTCCCTCCATATCTGTGATACGAAGCACGGAATATAGTGACTGAAGGGAAGCAATAAGGACCTTTGCCTTCGACCAGAAGGCATCATCTCCCATGACAAATGATGAAAATCGTAGAAACAAAGGATCTCCATCTCTAGCTTCCGGTATCTGGTACCACTCCTCTGCTACAACTGTACGAAGAAGACCTTTCCTCACTCTCAATACTCTATCCAACACAATGAATATGTAACAAAATTGTGTAATGGATGGCTTTTGAAGCTTCAAGTCAGTATGTGAGCGAAATATGTTTTGAACTTTGGGTCTACTAGTCACAAACTTTACAATGAATTTTGCTTTGCTAAGAATAGTCTCAACCCATGGCAAGCTTCCTATATCTTTCATCAAGAGGTCTAAGCTATGACTCGCACAAGGGGTCCACATGATTCTAGGGAATGCTTCTTCTAGCATACGACCCATTGCCACACAATTAGATCCATTGTCTGTGACCACTTGAATGACATTATGTGGGCCTACATCCTCAATGGCTTTTCGTACATGAGAGAATATGAATTCACCTGTGACAACAGTTCCAGGTGCATGTGATGGAATGGAAGGTAAAAACATAGTTCCCTTGCAAGAGGAAACCATGATGTTATACACATTCCTCTTGCGCATATCTGACCATCCATCACATAGAATGGAACACCCATATTTCTCCCATGTACTACGCACTGATAACATCTCAGTTTCTACGGCAAGCTTTTGTTTGGTAAGCTCAGTAGTGCGTAGGACTTTCCCAGATGGCCCTTCCCAAGGAGCACCTATGCGACTGACAGCTCTCATTGCCCTCTTCCATGCAGTGGTATTGGCTACATTGAAGGGGATGCCACATAAAATGAACAATCTAGTGATCTCTATCTTGGCTTGCTCTATTGCTTGTTTTGCATAGATGCTCTCATGCTACCCTTCACGAAGACATTACTTTCGGGTAGGTTCCTAGGTATGGGACCACTACTCGAAGGTGCTCGTACTCGTGGAATCGGAGTAGTGCTAGCATCTTGGGATGCAACACTAGAGCTCACACTATCAGTGCGAGCCCTTTTTGAAGGTCCTGTAGAAGACTCTCCAATATTGTGATGCATCTGAGAAGTCTGAAGAGGGTCTTCATTCACGTGGATATTTCCAACACCTTGAGACAATTGCAACTTGGCAGTCAGGTCCTCTATGATTTGTTGAGGCACAGAGTGACATTTTCCAATGCCACCACCTCGCAAACCAAAAAGATGTGCCTTGATCCGAGATGCACTACCGGTGTGGATTCTTTGTCCGAGTTGCGACCAGTTGTTAGGTGTGTATACCCTATCAACTATGCTTTTTCTGTAATTTTTCCTATGTTTTGTTTGCATTTGGTGCTAGGCTTCATTATGGCTGAGTTTGCCCATCACTTCCGGAAGTGATAGAAACTCAGTTCGCAGAGCTTCTTGTGAGTTCATGCTCGTGGTGTGTGTGCGTTGTGGGGTGTGTGTGTGAGCATGCATTCATTTTGAGCTCTATACCCACTATTGGGCACTGAGGACGTTAGTGGGGATGTCATAGTATTGAGTCGATACTGTGCATAGTGGAGCTGATACGCTATATAGTCTTGTGGTTGACTACCATGAGCTTGTAGTTGCACTTTCCTTTGAGGGTGAATTTGGGGTTTACCCAGATTCATTCTGGTATATATGATTGTCGTATTAGCGGACATGCAGTTTTCACTTGTGGATTCTTCGTCCGAGTTGCGACCAGTTGTCAGGTGTGTATACCCTATCAACTATGCTTTTTCTGTAATTTTTCCTATGTTTTGTTTGCATTTGGTGCTAGGCTTCATTATGGCTGAGTTTGCCCATCACTTCCGGAAGTGATAGAAACTCAGTTTGCAGAGCTTCTTGTGAGTTCATGCTCGTGGTGTGTGTGCGTTGTGGGGTGTGTGTGTGAGCATGCATTCATTCTGAGCTCTATACCCACTATTGGGCACTGAGGACGTTAGTGGGGATGTCATAGTATTGAGTCGATACTCTGCATAGTGGAGCTGATACGCTATATAGTCTTGTGGTTGACTACCATGAGCTTGTAGTTGCACTTTCCTTTGAGGGTGAATTTGGGGTTTACCCAGATTCATTCTGGTATATATGATTGTCGTATTAGCGGACATGCAGTTTTCACTTGTGGATTCTTCGTCCGAGTTGCGACCAGTTGTTAGGTGTGTATACCCTATCAACTATGCTTTTTCTGTAATTTTTCCTATGTTTTGTTTGCATTTGGTGCTAGGCTTCATTATGGCTGAGTTTGCCCATCACTTCCGGAAGTGATAGAAACTCAGTTCGCAGAGCTTCTTGTGAGTTCATGCTCGTGGTGTGTGCGCGTTGTGGGGTGTGTGTGTGAGCATGCATTCATTCTGAGCTCTATACCCACTATTGGGCACTGAGGACGTTAGTGGGGATGTCATAGTATTGAGTCGATACTGTGCATAGTGGAGCTGATACGCTATATAGTCTTGTGGTTGACTACCATGAGCTTGTAGTTGCACTTTCCTTTGAGGGTGAATTTGGGGTTTACCCAGATTCATTCTGGTATATATGATTGTCGTATTAGCGGACATGCAGTTTTCACTTGTGGATTCTTCGTCCGAGTTGCGACCAGTTGTTAGGTGTGTATACCCTATCAACTATGCTTTTTCTGTAATTTTTCCTATGTTTTGTTTGCATTTGGTGCTAGGCTTCATTATGGCTGAGTTTGCCCATCACTTCCGGAAGTGATAGAAACTCAGTTCGCAGAGCTTCTTGTGAGTTCATGCTCGTGGTGTGTGTGCGTTGTGGGGTGTGTGTGTGAGCATGCATTCATTCTGAGCTCTATACCCACTATTGGGCACTGAGGACGTTAGTGGGGATGTCATAGTATTGAGTCGATACTGTGCATAGTGGAGCTGATACGCTATATAGTCTTGTGGTTGACTACCATGAGCTTGTAGTTGCACTTTCCTTTGAGGGTGAATTTGGGGTTTACTCAGATTCATTCTGGTATATATGATTGTCGTATTAGCGGACATGCAGTTTTCACTTGTGGATTCTTCGTCCGAGTTGCGACCAGTTGTTAGGTGTGTATACCCTATCAACTATGCTTTTTCTGTAATTTTTCCTATGTTTTGTTTGCATTTGGTGCTAGGCTTCATTATGGCTGAGTTTGCCCATCACTTCCGGAAGTGATAGAAACTCAGTTCGCAGAGCTTCTTGTGAGTTCATGCTCGTGGTGTGTGCGCGTTGTGGGGTGTGTGTGTGAGCATGCATTCATTCTGAGCTCTATACCCACTATTGGGCACTGAGGACGTTAGTGGGGATGTCATAGTATTGAGTCGATACTGTGCATAGTGGAGCTGATACGCTATATAGTCTTGTGGTTGACTACCATGAGCTTGTAGTTGCACTTTCCTTTGAGGGTGAATTTGGGGTTTACTCAGATTCATTCTGGTATATATGATTGTCGTATTAGCGGACATGCAGTTTTCACTTGTAGATTCTTCGTCCGAGTTGCGACCAATTGTTAGGTGTGTGTACCCTATCAACTATGCTTTTTCTGTAATTTTTCCTATGTTTTGTTTGCATTTGGTGCTAGGCTTCATTATTGCTGAGTTTGCCCATCACCTCCGGAAGTGATAGAAACTCAGTTCGCAGAGCTTCTTGTGAGTTCATGCTCGTGGTGTGTGTGCGTTGTGGGGTGTGTGTGTGAGCATGCATTCATTCTGAGCTCTATACCCACTATTGGGCACTGAGGACGTTAGTGGGGATGTCATAGTATTGAGTCGATACTGTGCATTGTGGAGCTGATACGCTATATAGTCTTGTGGTTGACTACCATGAGCTTGTAGTTGCACTTTCCTTTGAGGGTGAATTTGGGGTTTACCCAGATTCATTCTGGTATATATGATTGTCGTATTAGCGGACATGCAGTTTTCACTTGTGGATTCTTCGTTCGAGTTGCGACCAGTTGTTAGGTGTGTATACCCTATCAACTATGCTTTTTCTGTAATTTTTCCTATGTTTTGTTTGCATTTGGTGCTAGGCTTCATTATGGCTGAGTTTGCCCATCACTTCCGGAAGTGATAGAAACTCAGTTCGCAGAGCTTCTTGTGAGTTCATGCTCGTGGTGTGTGTGCGTTGTGGGGTGTGTGTGTGAGCATGCATTCATTCTGAGCTCTATACCCACTATTGGGCACTGAGGACGTTAGTGGGGATGTCATAGTATTGAGTCGATACTGTGCATAGTGGAGCTGATACGCTATATAGTCTTGTGGTTGACTACCATGAGCTTGTAGTTGCACTTTCCTTTGAGGGTGAATTTGGGGTTTACTCAGATTCATTCTGGTATATATGATTGTCGTATTAGCGGACATGCAGTTTTCACTTGTGGATTCTTCGTCCGAGTTGCGACCAGTTGTTAGGTGTGTATACCCTATCAACTATGCTTTTTCTGTAATTTTTCCTATGTTTTGTTTGCATTTGGTGCTAGGCTTCATTATGGCTGAGTTTGCCCATCACTTCCGGAAGTGATAGAAACTCAGTTTGCAGAGCTTCTTGTGAGTTCATGCTCGTGGGGTGTGTGCGTTGTGGGGTGTGTGTGTGAGCATGCATTCATTCTGAGCTCTATACCCACTATTGGGCACTGAGGACGTTAGTGGGGATGTCATAGTATTGAGTCGATACTGTGCATAGTGGAGCTGATACGCTATATAGTCTTGTGGTTGACTACCATGAGCTTGTAGTTGCACTTTCCTTTGAGGGTGAATTTGGGGTTTACCCAGATTCATTCTGGTATATATTATGAGCTTTTTGTCCTACCCTTTGGCTTGATCAATGCACTTGCCACGTATAACAAATGATGAATGATCTCTTTCATCTACATCGGGGGAAGTGATTTATAGTTTTCCTTGACGGTTCATAGTATATTGTAAGACCCAAGATGATCATGTTTTGACATCTTTGGCTTGTCCTCTGTAACTTGAGGCAAGAGAAGTTATATGCCAAGCAAAGTATATGCAATTTTTTGCACGAAGTTACTTCATCTTGGATAGATCATCTCCTTTGATGGAAAACACAATGATTAAGATAAAGTGTGAGCTATACTCGATCGGCCCATTTTATAGTGACATGCTTTGTAAAGGGATTCCGTAGCAATAAGCGCAATCGTAGCTTGCATGTATAATGGATGGATGAGTGAGACTGATGTTTTCGGATGGTGAAGAAGTTGGTTAATGTTTACAGGCATGGTCCAAACAGCAGATTCATCGAAGCTCTTAATTGTGGAGATAGATGCTAGTGACATAGCTATAGGAGCCACCCTTTATTAAGATATCGGGCTTGTAGCGTTTGAGAGCTATGAGCTCTTCTATGTGCAAAGTACATGCACCACACAAATTGTTAGCTATCCTTCATGCTCGAAAGGTATGGTGTCATTTTTTCTATGGCTCTCACTTCATGGTATGGACCAATCATTATTCATTGAAATACCACTGTGATCAACTCGACCTTCATGGCCATAAGGCCATAACTCATGCAAGAGTTCAACTTTGAGATACAATATTGTGGCTATCAATGCTCTGGGTAGGATTCCCAAATGAGAAATCCCTTTCCTTTATTGAGGTCGAGACTCATCTCTCTCTCCCCCCCGTTGGTCATTGCTATGAAAATCGCCACTTCCATTGGGTTTGGCTATGAGTTTAAAACGGAGAGGATCCCAAATAACCATGGTGATTAGGACACAATGATTAGCTGAATATAGAGAGATGGAAAAAAACAATTTCCATCAAGAATGGTCTGTTTTTCATATAGGGCAAGATGTGCACGCTCATGGATGAGTCCATCTCTAGTCAGATTTTGCACAAGTTCCATTATGTATTAATGCAAGGAATCCTATTATTTATAAGACTTTGGCTCTAGTTGGCTGGTATTTCTGTTGGCCATGCATGAGAGTCTTTATTGAGAGGTATGTGAGTGAGTGTATGTAGTGCTGGTTTAATAAATATGAGGGCTTGTGTCATGCAAGGCTTTTACTTTCCCAATAAAAATGGACCTCAATTTTTATGGACCTTCTAACAGATTTACCTTTGCATTGATGGGATCATGATGTCATCTTGGTTGTTGTGATCGATTCACAGAGAAGGCAAGATTTATACCAAAATGTTGCACCTTGAAGAGTCATGGACTAGCTAAGCTCTTCATGGAACATTTGTATTAACCAAATAGACTTCTCAAGGAGATTATTAATGATCGGGATATGAAATTCACTAAAAGGTTTTGATAGACAACCTGTAGAAGTTGGAGGTTTCTTTATGCATGTCATCATGGGTTCCTAAGACCGACGGGCAGACCGAGCACACAAATCAAAGCATTGAGGATATGGTACAAACAATGTCTTTGAGCATTATCTCCCATAGATTGAGTTTGCTTATAATAGTACAAAGTATATGTCTATTGGTAATAGCTCATTTATGCTGATGTATGGTTACGAGCCTCACCCATTTATTCCCATTAGTCTCTAGGGTAAGTATGATATGTAGTGGACTTTTTGCATGATATGTAGGAGACGCTACAAATAGTAAGGGAGAGCATAAAGATGGCATATGATCATGCAGTTTTCTATGCTAATTGGCAATGTTTTGTATGTGAATGTATCTTTATTCACAGAGGGATTGTGAGATGATGAAGACTCACATGTGCGTGAAGTTATCCTTTCGGTATTGTGGTATGTTTGATTTTTGATTGATTTTTGATGGTAATCGATTTTTGAGTTGGATCTACCTTGGGGAATTATTGTGCACCCCTTATTCCATGTTAGTTGCTTGAAAAAATGGTATGAACAAGGTGATTTTGTGAATGCCCCTAGAGGAGATCCTGAGCTTAGAGGACATGATCTATGGTACATGGTGGTAGTCTTGGTTCTCAATTAGAGATTAAGGCTTGATCCAAAGTCACCAAGGGATGGGGACGAGTCCCGAGAATGGTGTCCATCCACGGGACAATACTAAAGAGAATGCTGATTTTTTTCAAAAGTATCAAATAAAAGTCATGTACAATGAATGTGTTAACATATAAAATGACCAATAACAACAAAAAAGTGTTTTTCAAGTAGAAACTTCAAACTTGTATGACACATGTTGAAGTTTGAACATTCCGAATCCATTGCCAAAGTGACAAGTGACAAGCCATATAAATATCATCATGTTGGAAAAAAAGATTCTACATCATCATCATCATATCAAAATTTCATATACATAAAAAGAGCTAAGACTCTAAGAGTCAATGATCATTTGACATATATGACATTGCGATAAAGAAGCCATATGGGGAGAGTCTAGAGAATACTATGAGGAGAGGAGAGAAAAGGAGAAGGGTGAGGAGAGGCCT
Organism: Ceratopteris richardii; assembly: GCA_020310875.1. Lineage (NCBI taxonomy): Eukaryota > Viridiplantae > Streptophyta > Polypodiopsida > Polypodiales > Pteridaceae > Ceratopteris > Ceratopteris richardii. The sequence continues at coordinate 37,794,065 of CM035440.1, forward strand.
AAGAGGGTGGAGAGGGCTGCTGAATGCAAGGCTGAAGGTAGCTCAAGCCTCCATGCACATGAGATGCAAGGAGGAAAGCTGAAGATAAGCTTGTGTGTTTTGAGGGCCAGCAATGGCCTCTATTTCTGGTTGCTGAGGACCCTCAAGCAGGTTCTAGAGACCCATAAAGCTAGAGCTACTCCAAGGGAGGGGCAAAAAGAATTTGAAGTTTTCCAGCTAAAAAGAACCCCCAACAGACCCGTCCCGGATTTTCTGTCCCCACAGGAACCATCCCGGGGACATTTTTCTATTTCAGAAAGATGTATGGGGACACCAGCCCTCCCAGCTGGGCATCCCTAGCTTGTAGCTTGAGGGGACGGCATCCCAGTGCCCCATGTATCCATGTGACTTTAGCTTGATCAAGTGGAAGTGTTGGCTTGAGTCTATTGCAACCTGGGAGTTAGTTTGCTCATTGAGGGGTGATTTCCATGAAGAAATCATTGAGGAATTTGTTGAGGACAACAACTAAAAAAATAACGGGAAAAGTGTTATGTCCCCACTTCCTCATGACATTAAGATGACTCCTGCAGTTGTGTCATCTGTGTCTAGCCCAATGGGAGAGAACTAACCAGTGTGAACTGACCCACCTCCTTAAGTAAGTCCTATAAATAGGATTCACTTGTTCATTTGGGCATACCCTTGTGTACATGCTCTCGGATGCTACTCTTTGATGGAATGATCCTTACACCTGTTTTAGTGTGGTGTGTTGGTATGGTGGTGATGGCTACACCCATGTGTAGCTGCAGGCTCCCATTCTGGGGGGAGAACCCATTTGGCTCTATGGCTGGGAAAAGAGTCTAATGTTTGCCCTTCTGTGTGTAAGTATGACTTGCACTTTTTCTTGTTAACAGGATCCTGGCACTTCCTGAGGACATCTGGGTGGGAGTCTGCGGTTGTGTCTAGCCGAGTGGATGGTGGTATGGGACAGGAATCCTTATGGTGATGGCCACACCCATGTGTAGCTGCTGCATGCGTCCAAGCTCGGGGAAAGGCCGTTTGGCTCTATGGCTGGGAGGTGGTCTGATGTCTATCTCTATGCATTTGTGAGTACACCTGTACTTTGTGTTGTCAACAGGGGGGATTCTGGTGGGTTGCTAACACATCGTCCACTGGTCGTCCACTGGATCAATGGGATTATATTGAAGCTAGGGTCTTCAAATGAGTAGATTTGTTTCCAAAACTTGTTGAAGCTTTTCGATTCTTTTAGGGCTCGATATGTTGCTGCTCTATCTGCACTGACTTGTGTGCATGGATCTCTTCTCTTTTCACTGATTTGCACTGTTGTTGTGGGAATGGAAATACATCATAACAGAATGCCCGGTAAACTATTTGACTCGGTTGGATCTCTCGCTATCATCTCTATGCCAACCACATACTTAAATTGTAGATTCTCCTTATAATTTGGTCAATCCTAGGTGGCTTAATATCTTAAACGCTCTATAAATAAAATAAGGGCTAAACTTAACAACTATGTAGAATACTAGTTTCTTGGAACTTTTTCTTTTTAATTATATTGGTTTCCTGATCATGTGCACTCTTTTGCATCATACAAGTGGGTGCTGGGTTTGATATTGGCAATCTTGTAGGCTGAATAAACAAGCGGTATTTCACAAGTGCATTTCTCCTAGCATCTGCATCCCTGATCAGATATAAACATATATACCTGACTGATTTAAGATCGTCTTGGGGAAGGAAAGCACTTGACATCATGTTTCACGCAAAATTATTAATTTCCCCCATCCTTAAGGATCAGGATCATCATTTCAGTTATGCATTTTGAAGCCATTGTTCCATTCAAATTTAACAAGACTTACTGAGGGATGCAGGCTGCGGCTAGGCAGTCTACACTGTGATGGCTGTCGTACTGCCCTTTAGAGTTTAGATATGACGGTCCTTTACACCAAGTTTGACCTTGGGAAAGGGAAAGGTGGAGGTTTGCCAAGACCTCTGACCTAGCATGGAGTAATGTGGCAGAAGGTTTAAGTTTGCAAACCCTTTAATGTGGTTTTTGGTGGGGCACTAATAGGGCTTCTGAATTTCTTTATGATGAATGATGCTGATGATTAGTAATTGGTTAAATAAGAATACATTGAAATGTTTAGACCACTATCCCCGTCCAAATCTGGTAAATATGACACAATTTAAAGAGAGACAGGAAAGCCAATCATCAAATATGTTTGTCTGAACATTTGAAGAGAAAGACAAGAAAGCCAATCGTCAAATATGTTTGTCTGAACATTTGGTCCAGAAGATGCAGCTGGTTTCTTTCACATATAATGAAGTGATCTCTGAAGGTTAGCCCATATTTCTGTCATATCTGCGTATGTGCACTGCAGTTGGTTTTTTTTTGGCTTAGTATGAGGCCAGAAGCTTCCATTAGCACAAAATCCTTTTTGTCTTAATTCCAAATTGTCACATTAGTAAAGATTTGTTTGACTGAATCAATGCGGCTTTGATTCTACTATTTTGAGCTCTTCACATTAGCACTTGTTGCTGGTTAATGTGGCTCAGCATGCACTAAAGGATTTGATGAACCCTGTAAAGGACAGCATAAATCGCACACAACTTTCAGTGGCTACCTTTATCACAAATGTTTTAACTGTTCATAGTGACTGGTTATCTTAAATATTCTATTTTTTGTCTGGAGGTTCGGTCGTGGACCTACTCTTCCATTTAAGTTTGCATTTGAAAGAACAACTCACATGCCCCGGAGACCCCCCTTATCCCCTTCATTCCAAGGGCTTAATGTCAGGCCCATAGATGGTATTCGTACGCGTACGAATACTTCCGTATGTATTTTCAGATCTGTACGTACCCATACGTAATCGTACGAAAAAATTTGATATCGAGGCTTTTTAGGTTTTAACGCCGCGAACGGCTCATTCGGGCCATTGTTCTAACTTGTTAGAAGGTTGCAAGAGGGGCGCAAGTGCTCTCATTTTCAAGCTTTGAAGTGCTCTCATTTTCAGCCCTTTCATGAATCATGATGATCATGTTTGATGTGACTTGAAGTTTGATTTTATGTACTATGATGATTGATCATTGATGAGTCATGTATGATGTATGAAATTTGAACGAATGGTTTTTGTAATGATGAATGATCATTGTAATTTGTAATGAATGAAATTTGATAGCATAGCATGGTTTTTGTTTTTAATAATGTTACAAAGTACAACTTACATCATAGTACATACATGAATGATGATAGTAGATACTACATACATGATATCCAATTCCCCGATACGACGGCGATATCCCACATGATTAAATATAGCTAAATAAAGTTTTTAACCTTTATTTTGATGCATTATATTCATAAGCATCGTACCTTACTAACTATGGTCAGGCCACAATCTTAGATATTCTTGCTTCATCTTTGCATAGTAGAGTAAACTTTATAAAAGATATTTTTTTGTCTTGGTTGCATGCGGAAGGTTCTCTTTTTAATAACAAAAAGAATTCTGTTTGATCTGACCAGATAATTGTATATGCTAGTAAAAGCCTCATACCAAGGACCGATGTTGTTTTTGTTGCACCAAACGGGGAAGAATTCAGGAAAAAGTCACGGCTGCAGAGGTATCTGAAAGCGAACAAAGGAAGCCCACCTTTATCCAAGTTTATATGGAGTATTGGTACACATCTTAGCCACAACATTTCATGGTTGGCAGCAGACCATTTATTTGTGTAACTAATCTGCTGCCAAATAAAGTTAAGGCTTTTCAATTTTGGAACGACACAGTATTTTTAAGATTTCATGTATTTGTCTATGTTTGTATGAAATGCATTCATTCCATATAAGTTGGTCAATTATCCAGAGAAATAATATTTCTGGCATTGCATTCATTTATTGTTTCAAGATCTATCATATGCATTCGTAAAGGGAAAATAACTTTATTTCGTGTACTTTACGAGCATGTACTGTCCCATCTAAATCTGTGTTCCTGCCCCATGTCGTATTTTGCGCAGATGAGGCTCCACGAAGATCTTTAAGGTCTGAATCTAAGTGTTTTAGTTCACTGCCCATGACAACAAATACGCAGCGATCTGCAGCTGACATCTCTGCTAAGAAAACAAAATCAAGCAAGGACCACTATTCTGGATGTGATGAGGCATCTATCAAGGTCAAGGACAGCCACAATAGAAAGATCAGGAAGCTTGATACAAAGGAATTTGAAGAGGATGACAGTACTGAATTTTCTGGCTTTGAACAAAAAGAGATTGACAATGCTGTAGTGGGAGCAGTAGAAGATCGTAAATTGAAGGAAGATTCGGACAAAGAGGGGAGTTCCAAAGAAGAGCAGATATCCAATCAAGGAAGCAGTGAACTGACTGAGTCTATTAATAGTCCACAGACAAGTGAAGAACAGTACGAGGACGGGGAGGAAGGAAACCAGGAACTGAACGGGATAAAGGAAACTGAGGATGAGAATGGAGCGAATGAAATGATGGAAAAATTAATCCCAACAGAAGGCAAAACTGCAGAGACCTTAGAGATGCGAAGAAAAAAGCGAGAGGATGAGAAAACTGGCTCAAAGAAAGATAGTGAGAATGAAGTTATGAAAGATGCAGAAAACGATGAAGGGACCACGACGAGCCTGTTGGGATCTGATTCAAGTATAGATGGAAGGGAAATAAACTCTCACGTTTCCGGAAGTGAGGAAGAGCAGGCTTCACAAGAGGATGATGTTGAAACTTCTCATGAGGAACCTGCTGATGACTCAGAAGGAAGTTGACTTGCTCCATGATAGTATATGTGACATTCTCCAGTGTCTTCCTTCGCGTACAAGTGGGTCAATTAGTGGTGACTGTTATTGTAGCCCTCCTCCCCAAACCCCTTCCTTTCTTTTTCTGAGTTTATGATTCTAAGAAGGTCCTGAGCAAGCAACTCAAAACTCAGTTACAGCATAGAATACACTGCAAAATGTGATTACTGTACCTGTTTTAGGATTATTTCACTGAATGCTGAAGTAGTGGCAGACAGATATGGTAGACTACAAACTTAATGGCTGTCAAATGCAACCTTCCCTTGTGTACTAAAGCTTCCATGCCTGGACACATGCTGAGACTATCAAGAGACTCTGCCTTGATCAATTTAATGAAGATCTTCCTGTTGCAAAATGTAAGATTCAACTTTAGCCTGCCATCACGATTGCTTTACATCATCCTAAGAGATGAAAGCTACTGACAGGGCATCATGGGCATTTCTATAGATTTTATATGAGAAAAATATGGCAAGCCCCTTACAACACATGAAATCAATACCAGCTAGAAATAAGATTAGGAAAAATGAGAATGCAGATGGGGATGTCGTTTAGACACCACTAAAAGATATTCTGATTACAGAAAAAAGAGGAAACTAATTATTTATTGTTCATTAAGCTAATCTTTGAAAGAACAGAAAGTGAATTGGCAAAATCGAAGGAAAGGAGAGAAAAATGATGCCATTCCTCCCCTTGAGATACGAGCCTTGCTTATCTTTGCTTGAATGATGTGAACAAGTATGCCCCTCATAGTGAATTCCATGAAATCTAGACATCAACATCACCTCCCCGAGTCGCACTATTCTGCATGCTCAATTTACAACAAGATCATTCATGAGAAGCACATGGACCTCATTGCCAGTGTATTACATCTTATATTTCATTGAATTTGCCTTCTATACATACTATACAAAAGTTTGTAAATAGTTGAGGAATCGTGAAGCTAACAAATCTTAGAGAGAATAATGTTATGTCAATCGAATTATAAACATTCCAGCAGTCAAAGTTTGTATGATAAGGGCAAACGATGCATGGCAAAAGGTATACGAATTTTCTCGTCTATCTTCATAGACTGTTTGTGTGTATGCATCATTAAATATTTTCTTGTGTATATCTTCACATACTGTTTGTGTGCATGAATCGGTGAATAATTTCTTATGTAAAACGATTTAAATTCTTCGATTGTACACATTACAAATCGAATGTCAAAAAAAGGCTACAGTAAGATATACTGTGTGAGTAAAGTATACTCTTATGTGTACGAACTAGTAAAGTCCTTGAGTAGTAGAAATCTTGAAAAAAAGCGTACAGTAAAATATATCGTGTGTATGAATTAGTAGAAGTCCTTGAGAAGAAATCTTGAAAAAAAAAAGACTACAGTAAAATATGTTGTGTATGAACAAATAAAATCTTGAATTTTTTTGATCGCACCCGTTATGCATGCCAATAGGTATGTTGATAATTGACATTTGTTGTCCAATGAAAGGAAAATAAACAAATACAATACAACTTAGGGAACATCCCTTATTTCATTGATATACATTTTCATATTAATTTTTGGCCATTGTTATTGAAGGGTGTGGTTTTACAGGTAAGGAGGCTTTTGCAAATGGTTAGGTGTTTGTTTTAATTGACAATCACTTTTACGAAATTTTTATCATAGACAATGCATTAGGCCATGATCACTTGGGATTCTTGTATTGATGTTAGGGGGTTAGAAAAGGTGTGATTATAATTTTTCTTTTCCCTTTCCTTCCTTAAAAAAAAAAAAATCTTGTTGAGGGAGAGGAGTATGTTTTCATGTTCTCACAAGGAAAAAATTAATATTAGTAAATCTCTTGAAATTTTATTGTGCGATTGGGTGCCATTGTCTAGAATCCATGGATACAAATTACTAGCTTACATATTAATCGATACATTATTCCAACAATGAGATCTAAAACATAAAAAGTTCGTATTTCATCAAATACTCATGAATTCCCAAATGATCATCTATTGATGCACATAATCATCCTTAATTTCGTTTGATAATCTCAAATTATTTTCCCAAAAGATCATGCCATGCCTGTTGGAGAACTCCTCTCCTATTTGCAGCGGAAAGTGTAGGAGACCTCAGGATCAAGACTTTTACCTACAATTGAACCTTAAAATGAAAATTCTTATCAAGTGAAGAATGCAATGAACTTGAAACTTTGGTCACTCAAACTAGAGACTAATAGCTTTCAAATGAGCTATCAAACACTCAATTTGGAGTAGTTTTGGTTTGGCAACTCTTTTCCTCAAAACAGGCTGCCTGTCCACTAGTTAACTGGACTTCACAAAAAACTGAATAAATCACAGAGCATAACGATTTGATAAAATGGTTCTATATAGAGGACGTACTCAAGATAAGATTTCAAACAAATATTTAAACTCTAAAAATGGATACATATATTGAGAGATATGACTCACAATCAGGCTACCCAGAAATTGGTATGCGGTTGGACATAGTCTGTGAGACTGAAGAGAACGAAATGAATGAAACCAAATGAACTACCTACAAGGCGACTTCAACGCTTTCTTCCTCTATTCTTGAGTGTCCTCCCTTGCCTCTTTTGTAGCCAAATGACCACGAGCTCTCATGATGAGTTTGAGAGGTCTTCTCCATAACTCCTTCACGATTTTGAGTAGCGACTCTTCTCTTCCAATTCAATTTTTGGATTAGGTTCTCTTTTGATTGATTCTCTTTTGGACTCCACTACTTGTTGAAGTAAAACTTCCATTTTTCATTTTTTTATTTTCCTTATATTTGAAGAAAATATTTTTTGCAAATATATATGATCTTGCTTCTTTATTTTTAACACTCCCCCTTAAGCTAACATGTGAGCTTGCACCTTCAATCATATCTTGCAAGTTGATTTCATCCTTGAACCTCTTTAACTTAGAAACATCTGAGGACTTTGTAAACATGTCTACAACTTGGTCATTAGTTCTAATGAACTTCATATCCACATCCTTGCTCAAAACTTTTTCTCGAACATAATGATAATGCACTTCTATGTGCTTATTTCGTGTATGAAACATTGGATTGTTTATATGACACAAATTTGGTCTTGTGATCATAGCATAGATCAATAAACCCATAATACTCTTGTATGTAGTTAAATCATGTAACTTCTCTCCATCATTTGAGCATAGCTTCACATTTTTGTCCATAGGTTGAGTGAGTGGTTTGCATTCACTCATCCCAAATCTGAAAAGAACAGCCAACAAGTACTTTCTTTGCATCAAGTAGATGCCATCTTTCCCATAGACTAGCTCAATGCCTAAAACATATTTTATCTCACCAAGATCTAAAATTTTAAACTCCTTAGTGAGTTTTCTTTTTATCTCTTGTATTCCTGCAACATTACTTCCTGTTATGATGTGATCATCAACATATATGCATATGTATACCTACTTGTCTTCTTCTTTCTTCATGTAGAGAGAGGGATCTTCACTACTTGGACTACACACCTTGTGAGGTACTCAACCAATCTTTGGTTCCAAGCATGTGGTGCTTGCTTCAGCCCATACAAAGCTTTCTTCAATCTGCAAACAAAATCTGGATGCTTTTTATCTTCAAATCCAATCGGTTGACTCATGTATACCTCTTCTTGAAGTTCACCATTGAGAAAAACATTTTTTATGTCAAGTTGGTACAATGGTCTTCTCCTTGCTGCACTCACTGCAATTAAGGTTCTAATTGTTCCCATATTTGCAACCGAGCTGAAAGTCTCTTCATAGTCGATGCCATGAGTCTACTTGAATCCTTTTGCTACTAGTCTAGCTTCAAACTTTGGAACTAGCTCCCATGTGTGATTATCTTTGAGAGGTTTTATCTCTTCTTGCATAAATGCTACCATTCTTTTTGTGTACATGCTTCTTAATATGCATCCAGTTCTTTGTCTTTGACTGCCTCTATCATGTTGAAGATAAATGTACAAGCCCATTTTCAGATGATCTATGCTTGGATAAATTTACCAAATATAGAGATAAAGGAAAAGAAGTGAAAAAAAAAAGAAAAAAAATTCTAGTCAAAATTCAAGATGAGTAAAAGATACAATATCTTCCTTGTAGTAAGTGGCATGTAGTGGGCAATCAAATGAAAGTGGTGAGTTAAGAAGGAGGCACAAAGTTCTTCACATGCTCATTGGTTATAAAAGTGGAGTGGGAGCACGTCCTAAACAAGGAGAGAAAGAGGCAAGAGCTCTCAATAGTCAGATCTGGTCATTTTGTCATTTTTCTTGCCATAGACTGCTTCTAGCCGCACATCATTTTGTACACAACTCTATTGTGAAGCTCATATCTCATTGTATATGTAATAATTTCTTGTGTTTAAACACTCATTGGAAAGCTTATCTTATTTAATTTCTGTTTCTCAAATATCACCTTCAAAGAATCTATATTTTTGTGAGATATCATTCAAAGAGTGAAGTCTAGTCTTTCAACATACCTGTGTAGACAGGTAGTCTATTTTGGTTGGTTAATTGTGCCGACTAAGAAGTATCCAAATTGCTTGGTTTCTAGCTTTTTGGAAAGCTCTTTGCATGCAATTTTGCTATTCTGGAAATATTTTTGTGTGAACTTTCATTTTCTCAAATATCTTCCTCAAAGGATATATATTCAGGGAGTTATCAATCCACGAGTGAAGTTCAATTCTTTGGCATACTTGTGTGGACAGGTAGTTCATCTTTGTCAGTTGTATTTCCTAACCAAAACTTGTCCAAATTAAGTTATTTATAGATTGTTAGAAATCTCTCTTTGTCTACTTTGATTGACTAAAGGCACAGGTCCATTTAAGTTTGGTAGTTGTAGTTGTACTTTGATTGAGTAAAGGCACAGGTCCATTTAAGCTATCTAAGGTGCAGTTGTTTGTCCAAGTGTTGGACATACATGGGTTCACTACACGCTTTTGTTGCGCATAGGAGAACTCATTCTCTAGAGTTGGTATCAGAGCAAACTTGGTGCTGAAGCTCCATCAACAGAGTTGGAGTTAAAGCAAAGCAAAAGAGGAGCTACAAAACAAGGGGAAGCTTTACAAACGCAAGAGCAAAGGGCTATTTATCCAAGTGTTGGACATACAAGGGTTCACTACACATTTTTGTTGTGCATAGGAGAACTCATTCTCTAGAGTTGGTATCAGAGCAAACTTGGTGCTGAAGCTTCATCAACAGAGTTGGAGTTAAAGCAAAGCAAAAGAGGAGCTACAAAACAAGGAGAAGCTTTACAAACACAAGAGCAAAGGACAATATAACTATTCGAGGTAACTCTGAAAGTTTTTGATAGTCTTCAATGGTTGACTTGGGTCAACAAATAGAGAAACAGGATAAGGATAACTATCCCATGTGGAAGTTTAGAATGACCAACTATCTAATAGGCAAAGGCTTGTGGGGTATTGTGAGTCCCGATGGTGCTCAACCTCAAATCAATCAAGCTACGGCCACCGAAATCCAAAGGAGGCAAGCAAAAGAATGGGAAGAGAGGGATAGGAGAGTCATGTTCCTCATTTCAAAAATCATTACTAATGCCATGGTAGGGCATATTCAACATCTAGAGAAAGCTAAGGATGCTTGGTAAGCTCTTGAAAGGATGTATTCAACAAATACCAAAGCTCGAAAACTTCAACTCAAGAATGAGTTGAACACAATCAAGAAAAGTTCGAGTCAATCCATAGCGGAATATACTTTGAAGATTAAGGAGCTAAGTGATGCTTTAGCTTCTATTGGCACAACAGTTGAAGAGGAAGATCTTGTGTGTTATACTCTCAATGGATTGAGAGAAGATGAAAGATGGAAGCCTTTTATAACTTCCATTAACTTGAAAGATGCATATCCAAGTTTTGAACAACTAATCTCTCATCTTGTCACAAAAGAGCTTAGCTTTGGTGGCCCCAAAGGAAAGGGCAACCACAACCAAATCTTATATGCAAGTTGAGGTAAAGGAAGGAACTCAAGAGGAGGCTCAAGAGGAAAAGGAAGAGGTCACAACAACTCCAACTACAATAAAAAAAATTCGGAAGACAACAAGGATGCATCAAATGCCAACACACAAGGAAGAGGTCGAATGTTTTTGCATACCTTTTGCAAGAAGATGTGCTTTGAACCTTTTTCCCACCTATACTTGAACTCATGTGTCCACTTGCATCCATTTGTCTTCTTAACTTGCAATTGACTTCACTAGCTCCCATATGTCATTGTTTTTTAATGCATTCATCTTCTCATTCAAATCTTTTCATCATTCTTTACTACATGTGGTAAAACATACTATCCATTTTGGCTTTATCGAGTATCAGGAGTTTCATTGTATATGGTTCATTCATGGATGTAATTTCAGGTATTTTAAAAGAACATAATTGTATAACAAAACAAAATAGAGGAAGTGACCCATCATGATAAAGGTATGGTGGAGCTAGCCAAAAGTTCAAACTAGCCATGAATGACTTTTCTTGTGTGACCAAATATAGGTAGGCAACTTGTAGCTTGTTCTACCCTCTCTCGACCCATGGTAGGGAAGAATCTGATATTGTGTACAATCCGTAGTGAGAGGGCTGAGGTGATGGACTTTCCTGTCAGTTCCAGACAACAACATTCGGTTGGTGAGGAGGTCCATCAGCCATTTGCATGAAGTTGAGAGAAAGTAGATTATATGTATATGAACACACACACACATGACAATCTCTCTCTCTCTCTCTCTCTCTCTCTCTCACGATTGCATAGTTTGGCGTTAAGTTCATGGTTCATCTGATGAGAAAATCTTTGACATTTCAGGTTGATGATTGAGAATGTTACACCTCCATGAAGGGGGTTGATAATGGGTATACGAGACTAGGGGATACGTAGACTGGATCTTTCAATAGAGTAGAGCGTAGCAGAAGTAGTGGTTCTCCGATGATACGTAGTACACAAGACCAGGATACTGAGAGGTGTTCATGTTCATCGCCGAAATGCAGTGGTGAACATTATGTTCATCAACATGCCTCCACGTCTTTCTGTTAATCTCTGTAAAAAAGTATGTGTCCGGAAGGCTATTCAACTATCCCTTTGATGGAGGAACGCATAAGAAGCGTAAAACGGAGTAGCGCACCTCCAACATAAATGAATACATACATACATCCATAAATACATACATACATACATCCAACATAAATAGACTAGACGAACATAATTATGCTTATCCACAGCTAAATGAAATAAATTTGTCACATTATTTTTTTGTCACCTAAAAGCAATCTTAAGATGATAACTTTTGGTATGGTTCACCAAAAGGTTTTTCAAAGTATTATCTCTTGCATGCAATTAGTATCGTGGACTATATAAAACCCATTTGATCTATGTTAAATGATCCGATGACTTGCTACTATAAGAGTGACCATCATTCGTCAATGGCTTTGTGATATTAGTCTAAACCTTGAATTTATCTATATTCAATAGATTAAAATTGATGGAGCAGACCTCCAAGAACGTCATAGATATGTCTCTCCGATCCATATCTCGATTTCGACGTCACACCCCCAGGGGTCTGGCCGGACCGTAATTGGTATAAATCAATTCTGGTTTGAAAAGCTTGAGAACTTCATTGAAGTTCAGACCCATCATTGGATTGCTCTTTCCTTTGGTGCCCCCTTTCAATTCACGTCAGTTTCTATGTATGCCCCAAACAAGGAGTTGGAGAGACTGGACACATGGGCCTCCTTGGACTCGCTCCCCCACAACGTGCTAATTTGCGGTGACTTCAATATTGTGGAGGACCCTGCGGACAGATGGAACAAGGGCCGAGTCATCAACAGTCGTGAGAAAGAAACTTGGGACAAAACCAAACCGCACTTGGATCTGGTCGAATTCAAGAATTCGAATGGCTTTTCATTCTCAAATCTCTAAGTGGGTGAGGACTTGAGGAAAGCTAGATTGGATAGAAGCTACATTGCTCTCAGCATTATTCATCAGTGGGGCCATCCTTCCCTCTTGCAATGCACTGAACTCACCATCTCTGATCACTACCCGATCATTGTCTCATTCCAAACTCTCACCAAAACTTGTAAGGCTCCTTGGTTTCATGCCTGCTCGACTTCTTTCTCTCTCCCCCTCCATCCATCAAGAAATTACTGAAGTGTGGAGGGAGGCATTCGCTACCTATTCGTCCCCAGACAAGAGCTAGAGATGTGCGATCAAAGAGTCACGGTAGATCATGATAAGAACCAGGGAGATGCTCCAAACTGTTCACCATGGATGTAGAGAAGCTCTATATCATAGAATCTGGAGACTTGAGGAGGAAATGAACAAAGGAAAAGCTCAATCTCAGAAGGGTCTACAAAAAATCAGAGGGCTACTGAGATACGAGGAAGAGATACAAAGGAAAAATTTGTAAATATTCTTTAAGGAGTGGTGGGATGGCAAAGCCAAGAAGCCCGCCAAAGAGATGTGCAACATTCTTAAAAGGAAACAAAACAGAGAATTGATCCCCTCATTGCTAGACTCAAATGGCGATGTATGCAATATAGAAGAAGAAAATATCGGAATCATTGAAGAACATTTTACGAGACTTGTGGGGATCTCGACTCCCCTCTCCCCTCATAGACAGGACTACATGGTGGCCATCTCCAGGGTATCCTCTCATAGGATCCCACACAACCTTTGATCCCTGCTTGATGCCCCTATCCTTCCCAGTGGCAAAAGCCTGGGGTTGGACAGGATCACTAATGAGTTCTTTAAGTCCTTCAAGTTGGTGATGGCCACCCCTTTTCATTTGATCTGGCAAGAGGCACTCGAGTTTGGCGTGCTTCGGACTTATCTCAACAATGGCATCATCAAGTCAATCCACAAAAAAGGGGAAAAGAACAAAATTGAGAACTAGCGTCCTATTATGATGCTTCAAACAAGATATAATATTATTGCTAAAGTCATAGCCAACAAAATTTCTGGCCATTTAAGAGTTTGACTAATGAGGACCAAAAAGTTTTTGTCAAAGGTAGGTCAATATTGAAAGCCATAATTGATATTTGGGAAGGTCTCATCTTCGCGGATGAGTCAAGACAAGATGTGGTTTTCCTCAAGATCGACTTTGACAAAGCTTACGAGAGGGTGGAATGGGACTATATTTTGCAATCACTTAAAGATCTCGGTTGCTGCCAGAAATTCACCAAGATGATCTTGACCCTATTGGGAAATGCATCGACTCAAATTAATGTTAATGGCCATCTTTTGAAGGTGATTAGATTAAAACGATCGATTAGACAAGGGTGCCTAATTGGCTCCCCTTCTCTTTGCCATTGCCACAAAAGGGCTTAGTTGGCTAGTGGAGCAATAGGTGGAAGTTGGTAATATCAAAGGCCTCTTGTTGCCCCATAACCATGGCCAGATCACCATGAGACTTTTTTTTGATGATATGAATGTGTTTTTCCACAATGAATGTACTAGCTTGGAGATGTTTTGGAGGTGCCTGGATACTTTTTGCAAAGCCGCTTAATCCAAAATCAACCACTCAAACACCGCTGTCGTAGAGATATTCGTCTCTACTCTCATGTCTTGACCAAACTCTCGATGATAAACTTAATGAAAAACTGATGGACATTATCGACATTCCGAGAATTTTTCATTAACAGATTTAACGGGCTTTATTTTTTTTGGTTCGTCCTTGGTACCCATGGAGCGAGTGGAGATGGCTTATGTTGGGTTCCTTCAAATTTCAACAAGCGATCTGACATACTTATCAAGTCTTGATGCATAGAAACTTGTATTCAAAGGATAAAATAACTTCAGGAGATGACGACATTATAATAAAGTCAAAGCATTATAGCAATTGGATCAAGATGTATATCGAATTGTTTACGCATCCATTTTCTATACATAAAGTGATTTATCGTTGCTTTATCTAGTAACATGGATTACTTCACATTATAAAGAGAGATGCGCATGTAAAGCAGAAGGTAAAAGATTGGCATAAATTCTATGTTTAGAGTGAAAAAGTTAGAAAAGGAGGGAAGGATATTAATCGGAAATTCGGGACGACAAAAGGAAGAGCTACGCTGAATGTCGATTTTTATCACGGAAGAACATCTGGAAAAGGGAACATCTAGAGAGAAGGGACGACATCTCTGAAGGGGAGGAGGCCAATTTGATACGTACATAACTTTGGCAAATTTGGCGCAGCAGGAGGAGAGGCATCTTTGGACTTCGACGGATCTTTGCTCTGAGGAATGAGCGCTGAAAAGTATATAGATGGAATCAGGGTCACGCATGAGAAGAGGTCTATGATTAAAGCAAAGCAGGTGGACTGACGCTGGTAGAAGGAGAATAGAATCGATGCGTGGCAGCCAGTTCGTGTTTTGATTGTCTGATTCTTTTTCTTCAGAGGAGGATCATTCCCTTATGTGCAGAGTCATCCTACCTGCGGAGATAAAAGATAGTAAATCGTACAGGAAGGGAAACATCCCTTTGGATGAGAAGTGCATATAGAGATCATTGATGGATAGAGAGTATACTTTTATATTAGAATTGAAGTGAGCGGCAGATTTCTGTCGTATCTATGAAGAGGTGATTTGCAGTGACAAAGCATAGAGAGGAGAGGATGATAGCAAATGGAATAAAGCAATCGTGCGCATGTTATTGATCAGAGAGAAGCTTAAGAGTGAAGAAACTGGACGATCGATCTGAGGATGCATGGAAACAACAGGCAAAAAGGGGAAAATTCTGAGAAAGGGATTCAGTAGGAGTGCACACACGATTTTGCTGAAGCTTATAACCGACAATGATCTGTGCAGACTGGAGAAGAAACAAGCTGGCTACGTTTGTTTTCTGAGATTTTGTGTCTGACGAGGAATTGGCAACGTGGAGAATTTTTCTCAAACAATTCAACAGCGATAAAATCACTGTCAGATTACAAAGATAGTTTGGTACAGTTCTACTTGCTGTGAAGGAGATCACCAAACGAAAAGATGAAGCGACATTCTCGATGCGATACAATTATCAAATTTGTAAGTCTTATGAATTGAATTCTGAGAATATCATTGCGCAAAAACTCAACGTTTAAAAACTATTGTTTACATCTTAAACATATAATCATATGGTATACCTGTTTACATCAATTTTTGTTTTTTTTGCCAATATGTTTTGTCGTGTCTGCAATGTTTTGGGTAGCTTCACTGTTGCTATGTGTGAATTTTATTAAGTGACAAAGTATTGTACCAAGAAAGCGTAATTCCAGCGGTTGAACTGATCCACCAACCGTTACTTTCGCGCCGACACCGCTTTCAAAGATATTGTTGGGATCCAACCCAACCTTCTCTTTGAACATGGCTATCAAAAAATTCCTCCAAGCCAATTTTTTTGGCTTCTTGGGATTCCCTTGGGCTTTGGTATCTCGTTGGAGCAGCGGTGGAACTAGCACTTGCTCAAACTCGAAAGCAATCTAAACTATTGGAGGGGTATGCAAATCAATCTTGCGGGTCGTGCAATGGTTATTAACACGTACCTCATTTTGTTGACCATTTACTTCCTCTCTTGTTGGGAATCGAAAGAGCAACAACTATCCAAATTAGAAAGTATTTGTAGAAACTTCCTTTGGACGGGAGACCACAATAGGATGGAGGTGCCTAAAATCAAATGGTCCATCTGCACTAGCCAAAGGGATAGTGGGAGCCTTGGTATTCTGGACATTGGGTGCATAGCTAATAAACTTGCGGCAAAATGGATGGTTAAGGCATGGTGCAATGGGGAGACTTCGTGGGCCAAACTGATCTTCAGAAACAAGAATGTGTTGACTTTTGTGGGATTCCCGAATTGGAAGAATCTTGACATTCAGACCCTTTTGTTTTCGTCAATCCCAATTTTCCCAAAAGGCTCAAATCTAGTGTGGTCCCTATGGAAGAGTTGGAATAAAGTCAAAAGCTTCATAAGAATTAGTGAAAATTGGAAAAGGGCGGCCGACATCAGACAGAATGACTCTATCTAGTTTCCGATCCATGGCATCAGAAACATGGAATCTTGGAACATTCGAAGTGCCAAGAGGCTCTGAAACAAGGGCTTTAGAAAATGGAAACATCTCTGGAAACAAGTCACCAATCAATGGATCAACTTTGAGGATATTGACCCTAGCACCAGCATTACCTATGAAGAATGGAATATTTTACAAAGAAGACGTCTTGCCTAGGACTGCTCTAAAGTTTGTCTTCTCATGGGACACGACTCACCATGCATGTTGGATCTCAGATGGCATAATGGTTATTGCCTAACAAAAATCCTGAATATCAAAGGAAACATTGATTATCAAGTCAACCTCAATAAGAAGTGGTGCCTGTCCTAGACGCAGCTGTGGTGGGATATGAAGTTCATGGCTATTTGGCGCCCTCTCATAGAAAACAAGAAGTCTCTCCTTGCATGGCAAATTCTTCATCGAGGAATCTGGACCAACCTAAAGACTAGCAAAATTTGTGGGGCATCTCCCTGGTGCAAGCGCTATTGCCAATCCATTGAAGATGTTGGTCGCATCTTCTTTACTTGTCCCAACTCCAACAGGCTCTGGAAGATTGTCGGAAAGAAAATTAGACTTCAGAAGCATATGAACTAGAAACAAGCTCTATTGGGAGAAGCGATCGGTTGCTCGGTGACTCTCTAGAATGCCATCAGAGGGGAGGTCCTCTAGAAGATCTCGCAAGAAAGATGTGCTTATAACTTTGGCGACTCCCCCAAAGAGTGGTTGTTGAGAAATCGTTGTTCCTCCTTAGTAAAAGAATCTTCAACTGTAAGAAATCCCCCCCTTTCAGGCATCATAAAGTGCTCCTTCTGATCAACAACAAGCTTAAACCCAAGTGGGGCCCGCATGAGGGTGATGACAAGGTGACTAACCTTCTTTGTAATGCCATCTAAACTCTATAAGATCTACCCCTGCTATGTGGGACTTGGGGGGTCCCGTGGACTTGTACTTTTCTTTTCCTTTTATTTAATACAAGTCCAAGAGAGTAGAATAAAGCCGAACTTCCTTTATATTAAAAAAAAAAGAATTTAATTAAGAGATCTCTTTCCCCTTCCGCATGTGCTGCTCTATTGACACCTGAGTTCCGAACCTCTCTCTCTCTATCTCTGTTTCTCTCTCTACCCCTTCCTCCCTTTCAGCATGTGGTGTCATTCACAGACCTACATTATGTACTTCTCTCTCTCTCTATCTCTCTCTCTCTCTCCTCAACTTCCCTGGTGTCCTATTGTTGCTTGCATTTACCTCTTGCTTTCAACAAGAAGTTGATGCTAGGTAGTGACTTCCTGCTAAAAACTTAAGTTTCCAGTATATGTATGTATTTATGCATGCATGTATGTACATACATATGCATGTGTGTGTATATGTATGTATTTATGCATGCATCTGTGTGTATGTGTATGTTTATACATGTATATATGTACGTACATATGCATGTGTGCTTGTCTATATGTATGTATGTATGTACGTACATATGTATATATGTATGTATGTATATATGTATGTATGTACGTATGTATGTATCAATATATATATGCATGTGTCTATGTTTGTGTGTGTGTATGTATGTATGTATTTATGTATATATCTATGTATGCATATATGTGTATATGAATATAAACACACACACACACACACACACACACACACACACACACACACATATATATATATATATATATATATATATATATATATATATATATATATATATATATATATATATATAAACACACACACACACATATATATATATATATATATATATATATATATATATATATATATATATATAAAATTTAAATCCTCTTTCTCTCTCTCTCTCTCTCTATATATATATATATATATATATATATATAATTATATAATTATAGTATTATAATATCTCGTCATCTCGTGTCATTGTTGTGACACACACATTTCCACGATATATTGTGAGATAAAAATGTTTTCCCAATTAATTATAAGAAGAACGATGATATCATTATTTAGTTTTATGTTTTGCGTAATGAAACTCTAAGAAATAACAGCACAACAAAATGGATCAAGAGGCGAAGTTGAGAGGAAAACACGAACAAAAATAGATGGAGATTAAGAGACAAAGAACTCAAATTTTCAAATTGTCAAGATTAATGCAGCTACAACGATGGTCTTGTCCATTGGTGCATTCTCAGAGTGGAGCTTAAATGGCGATCTAGATAGAATTTAGATGAAGGGTTTACTACTATGTAATCCTATGCAAAGCTACACACGGGCCATGCTTATATAGCTTTTACAAGGGGAGTTGATATAGATAAACATAGTCGAGAGATACAAAATAGTTAGAAAAATATACAATCCAACAATATCTCCATGAACAACAACCCTATCATCTCATCCCTATCGATGGAAGGATAGACCCCCCAAACCCTACAGAAGGGGGCATGCCCCACTCTGCACTTTTTCCATTAAGGTTCTTTGGGGAAATTGTGCGACACCACAAGGCCTTTATTTTTTTTCTTAAATACATTTCTTGCAGATTGGTTTATACTTATTTACGTTTTTCTATGACTTCACCAGCTTATTCAACATATGGTAGGGCAGAGTTACACTTCTTTATAAATTTCCATGTTTGTCTAATGTTATGGTACATAAGAAGAGGTTGGATCAACCTTGTGTTAATGGTGGGTGATAAATTTAGAAACTTAGTTGATTTATCCGAAATTCTTCTTACTTAAATTTGATAGAAGAAAAAAATATTTAGATATGACTCTTTTTGTAATATTTCGGCTTTTTGGCATTTTATAGCTCCACAGAAACACATCGTTGTGAGTACTTGCTATAAAGATAAGTGTGCATGCTCACACTTCTACAATAGATGGACCGAAACTTTTGGATTGTTTACAATTATAGGGTGATCCGATTGTCGCTTTTGAAGGTCTTATGTGGAATACATTCATAGATTGTGTTTTTTAAGTTAATATTGTACTAATCTTTTCTTACTACGTATCTTTTCTTAGCTAGACCTTTGTCTTTCGATCTCTAGCATGATAAAAAATAGATAATTGAGGTTATGAAGAAGATGTTGATCATCATGACATGATCCACCAAGTTTATTTACATTCCTTTTTAGTAGCCAAGTTTTTTTTCGATATCGGTAAGAACCTAGTCCCACCTCTCTCCCACCTCTGACCCATAATGACATCAAGGACCCACGGAATACCCAAGAGGCAAAATACTTGACCACACAGCATCACTTGACACCCTTGGTCCACAAGAAATTGCACTTGATGCCCACCTTGAATGCAATTTTTGAGTGGTTTATTTTAGATCCTAAATCCACAGAAAAGGTATTTAGATAGTGTCAAAAGGAGGAGATATTGTCTACATCATTATGTAGGAAGGTATTTGTGTCATGAGTGATCATTCTCATGAGCATCTTGCTTTGGCTATTAGGTAGCACAAGCCCATGGATTTGGCCAATAAAGGCATGATGGTCGAGCAAGCAGCTAAGGCCATCAGTGAAAAAAAAAAAAAAACCAATGGAGCCATGGGGCAACCTTTTCTGATTGCTCGTTTTAATCTAAATGATTCAGAGATCTGGCCATTAATATTAACGTGAGCAACAATATTAACCATAAGCATTGAGGTCATCTTAATAAACTTTGGGCCACATATGAGGTCTTTCAAGGATTCAAGAATGAAGTCCCATTAAAGTCTATCATAGGCTTTGTCGAAGTTGACTTTGAGAAAGAGAATATCTTGGAAGGCTCTAACAATGGCTTCTCTTCATAATGAGGGGTCTTGCAAAGAGCACCATGGATCATTTGTGGTCACTTGTGAAGGTGTAGTATTGAGTATATGAAATGCCTGTGTCCTAGTCGTAGCACAATTATGATCCAACGGCTCCAAAGAAGTCCATTATATTGTGATCCGACTTTTGCTTTTGTAGGTCTTATCTGGAATACATTCATAGATTGTGTTTTTCAAGTTATGTACTAATCTTTTTCACATTTATACAATCTTTGCCTGAAGCTTATCATCTGATGAACAAATGATTGTTTTTATATTCCGTCTTAATATGTGAATAATTGTGCTATCAGAATGTTAAATCAAAAGTTGTTGGGAAGATTTCATGAGTTGTGTGCTTTAGTACGAACGTTTCTGATTTCTAACATGATATCCATGAATTTGGTACATACATATGTAGAGTCGATATCTTTAACGAATACACAAAAGTGAAACATGCGTTTCAAGTAATCAACACAAGTATGCTTTTGTAGTTCTAGACAACTTGTGGTAAGTTTTCATACTTTATGATATTTGATTCCGATCTCAGAATAGTAATAGGTTCTATTTGAGAGAAAGAGATATGTTTTTACTTACACTTAAGGAAATAATATTTTGATATGGACTACTTATCCCTTTTTTTTCATAAGAGCAAGTTGGGCTGAGGCCTAGTCTCCCCCTTGCATGAATTAATTGAAGTAAAAACTATACAACCTAAGGGGCATAGTGCCCATGAGACTCCCTTTACCGTGCGAAGAAAGAAAGGCAAAAGATCATTGATGATGTGAAGACAGTACGAACACTATGCCTAAGACTAGACCTAAGACATGGTAGGATGGTCAAAATAACTCAAACTTAAACCTTTATAAAGATTTACAAACAAGGTTAATGACGTTTTTGTCCCCCTCATGGGGAGCCCATTTGCTATGGATCTTGTTGTTCTCCATGTTAAGCAACTTCAGCTATGGCAACTCCATTGCACAGTCACATAGAGAGAACAATGAGAGAGAGAGGAGAGAGACCGGATAAGGCACACGTGCACGGTGGAGTGATCCCCGTGTTACTTTTCTTCATTTCTATTTAGTGTTTTACATTACACGTATATAGTGCCACATCATCGAATCTCCCCTCCTCTGTTAAGCAACTTCAGCTATGGCGGCTCCATTGCACAGTCACACAGAGATAACAACGAGAGTGAGGAGAGAGACCGGATAAGGCATGCATGCACGGTGAAGTGATCTCCTCTCAAGCTCAGAATGAGCTTGAATACAAAATGAAAGAAATACATATATCCATACAAGATGAAATAACATGAAATGAAATCTAGATACGAACTAAAGCTTTCTAACTCCTAAAGCTTCTCTGAAGCAGATGAACTTGTCTTTGGGAAGAGCTTTGGTGAAGATATCTGCCACTTGTTCTCTAGTGCTAATGTGAATTAGCTCCACTTCTCCTTCGATGACCGTCTCACGAACAAAGTGATAATGAACTTCAATGTGCTTCTATCTAGCATGATAAACTGGATTCTTTGATAACATTATGCTGCTCACATTGTCACAATAGATGACCACCTTTTCATCGCTGTAGACTCCCATGTCTTCAAGTAGGTACTTAATTCATGTTGCTTCACAAACGACTTGTGTAATGCCTCTATATTCAGCTTCGGTACTTGACAAGGCGACAGTTGGTTGCTTCTTGCTACTCCATGAAATGGTTGCACTTCCAAGTGAGAATGAAAATCCACTCGTTGACCTTCGATCCATGAAATTTCCTACCCAATCCGCATCAGTGTATGCATATATACATGGCTGAACTTTTCTCTCATAAAACAACCCAAAATTGCATGTTCCTTTCACATATCGCAATATGTGTTTCACTGCATCCAAGTGCACTGTACATGGTTTATGCATAAACTGACTCACCAAACCAACTGCAAAACTCAAATCCGGTCTTGTCTTTGTTACATAAATCAAACTTCCAACCATTTTCCTATACATATTGGCATCATGCAAGTACTCCCCATCATCCATAAGCTTCACATTAGCATCAAGTGGTGTATCAACTGGTTTGCAAGCACTCATACCAAATCTATCAAGCATTTCCAGCATATAATTGCGTTGTATCATCCGAATTCCCTCTTGCATTGAAATTACTTCAGTTCCCAAAAAGTATTTCAGCTCTCCCAAATCTGACATCAAAAATTCAGATTTCAATTGCCTTTTCAAATCATCAATCCTCTTCTCATCATTGCCAATAATGATCAAACCATCGACATAAATCACTAATAGAATCATTTCACCTCCTTGATTCCATACAAATAGTGAGTAATCAGCCTTCGATTGCATAAATTTAAGATCCAATAACTTCTTAGTGAATCGTTCACACCATGTTCTTGGTGCTTGTTTCAATCCATAAAGCACTTTCTTTAACTTGCATACATAGTCAGGATACTTTGGATGCACATAACCTTCTGGTTGTTGCATATAGACTTCCTCATGTAATTTTCCATTCAAGAATGCATTCTTAACATCCATTTGATACAATTTCCAACTGTTCATAACAGCCCACGCAATCACGCTTCTCACATTTGTCATTTTCACCACTGGACGAAACGTTTCATCATAATCCAATCCATATACTTGTGCATATGCTTTGCAACTAAGCACGCTTTAAATCTTTCCACTGAACCATCACTTTTGCACTTCACTTTGTATATCCATTTGCATCCAATAGCTTTCTTATTCGGTGGTAATTTTACTAACTACCATGTATCATTCTTCTTCAATGCACTCATCTCATCATCCATTGCTTTGCACCAATCTTGATCTTGTGATGCATCATGAAAATTCTTTGGCTCCTCATTCTTAATTCTCTCTATCATGTATGCATAATGAAGCATCATAGACTTATTGTATAGATTCAGTCTATCCACAGGATGCCTTACTCTCATAGATCTTGTCACAGTTGTCTCTTCATCTGATCTTGAACGTGTATCTTTTCTTGTGTGTGGAGGAACATATTTCTCCTTCTTATTTTTCAACATACCAGGTGTAACTATCTCATTGCCAATATCCAAATCACACATTACACTATCTCATTGCCAATATCCAAATCACACATGTACTCTCTCATCTTCTCTTTCCCTTTCTCCTTTCTCCTTGCATAATCTTTTGCATTTTCACTCCATGATGTTTCAGGTCTAGGAAACTCATATGAACCATAGTCTTGGCTTTTTTCATGGTCAAAGTGTCTACGACTTGTTCCTAGCTCATCGTGAACATTATGTATAGAATCATCCATATCATTCTCTATCACATGATGGAAATTTAGTAGGAAAATAACTAATACCATAGGTCCATGGTTCCATAGGTCCAGGATCTACAACATAGAATCCAGCAATCTTCCAATATTGACAAAACATGAACATACCACATTTAATCATACAAGTGATGAGACAAAGATAGAGAGAGATTAGACAAAATGTGTAAAGTGTTACGTAAGCCACTGCTTACTCACACCATCATATATACAAATGTCAATTTACAATGTGGGAGAAAAACTCTCAACCACTCTATGTGAACAGAAATAGATGGAAGAGTGAATGTACAAAATTACAAGAATATTCGGATGGAGATAGAAATGTGAAAATGTATGAGATGTATGACCTGATAGGTTGTAGAAGAGTGAATATGAGTGATAGAAAGAGGAAAGATCAGTGTGAAACTGATATTCAGCAAACCCTAATCTGATTTTAGGCTATGGAAGACCCTAAATCAGATGTGTGTGAAAGATCACATACTTATAGAATTAGCATTGAATGCTAACATGTTGCTGTCAGAAATCCTCATACTCATGTGAACACACCTTCTCTAACACCTCATCCAAATGCATGTAACATGCATGTACTGATTCTCCTTTAGGTATGCCGAATAGGACTCCTCTTGATATGGATGCCACTGGCTCCATGAGCTCCAAGTAGTACCTGTGTGTATAAAGAGAATATGTACTTGAATTCTTAACATAAGATGCAAATCTTATGTTAACCTCCATCCAATGTCTTTGAAGTACACCAAAATCTTCATGTAGAAGACAATCTTCAAATACATTATGTAGATGGCTAATCCACACCACCAAGCTGCTGATGGGCAAGACCTCTCCATAAGCAAGAGTGTGAGCACACTCTTCTCCAAGAAGAACTCCATAGCTGATCCTCAACATGCTCCTAGAGTGCACCATGGCTGCCCCATGTGTGCTAGAGCACCACCTCGGGACCAAGAACTAGCGTTGCCAATTGGTGTGTGATAACTCAAAAGTGACCCCAAAGACTCTCTTTTATGGGCCTCAAGGACTTCTAGCGATAAAGCACTTTTTTTGATAGACTTTGGTGATGGGTTTAAAATAAAGCTAATCGTTGAATTTAAAAAACTCAATGCAGGCTAATCAAAATAACTTTTGCTTTATTTTTTAAATCATCCACTGAAAGTGCTACTTGTCTTGCTTTTTATACTTCTGACTACCTGATGAATGATCTGACAACATTTTTATGATCCTCATGCCGAGAGCTATCAAATGAGGTCAAAACCCTACATTAGTAGAAAATTAGGGTTAGGGTTTTCTCCCAAATTTGATCTCTGATGACTACATGTCATATACCATTGTAAAGCTCTCTTCAAGCTCTACAAGATAGGCTGATAAAAATTTTAGCCATTTTTGTGCCAAAAATGACCAAGTACCAAAATTAGGGTTTCTGCCCTAAATGGATTTTGGAATGATGTGACATTTTTTTCCAACAATCCCCCCTGCAATGTCATATTGGTACAAAGTGAACTGGATATGTAACTTCATTCATCTGCAAACTATCATAAACTTCAAACTTGTACTCCCAAATTGATCTTCAAACCTTTTCTTCAAGAGTCTTCTTCAAAACTGAATTTGATTTTTTCTAAACTTAAAAAACTGAACTTGCTGAATATAAACCATAATACCTGAGAAAATATGCAAACTAGATATCCAATAGTGTATACATCAAGCAATCACTGCTTGATAACATATGTAGCATGACTTGTCTCTGAATCTGCTATCTCCTGAAATAAGTCTTCTCAAACCTGTAAGCATACACTAGGATCCACATATTTGCATTTACCTTACACTGCTGTGTCATGTAAATACACTATAAAAAATTAGAACTCAATCCTGGGACTTGTGACTGAGAACTCACAACTTAGTGTATTATGAACACTAGCTGGTTCATCTCTGACTGTACTCAACTCAACTCAACTCATGAGTCTCACCAAAATTTCATATCTATGATGTTATCTTGTCTTCATTCTTGTTCTATTTGTAAGTCTTTCATACCTCTTTCCTTTAGAGTCTGGTATAAACATAAATGTGTGCACCTCATAAGTAACATACCTCTCTGAAATATCAAGCTTCTCTGCAATAGAACTCTGGAACTTTCTCCTGAATAGGAACATCCTAATAGGAACTTTCTCCAGACATTCTCCTTCTTCCTTCTTCTTTCAAAGCTGGAACATAAAGAGAAACTGACAAAGGAAATATAGGAATACCTGATATAGGAATTCTGTAGGTATGACTTTGCATTCGTTCACATATGGCTGAAAATAAGTATTCATGTTTCATCACCCCCTAGATGATTTAACACTAGTATCCATAATTCTTCAAATTATATCAGACTTTATGAAATCTAGAATGTCTTTCTTCTTTCAATAAATTTGATCTTCAATAATCAATACCTGTATCTGAAACAAAGTTTTAGGATCCATAGTCTTCTGCAATATAACAAGTATCTTCTTCTTTTTTCTCTGTAACACAAATCTGATAGAATCTGAATCTTTGACTTACTTCTTCCAATGCTAAGAACTTTTCAAACAAAGGATAGACAATTGACTCATAAATACTCAAGATCTTCAAGATCATTCAAGATCTATCAAGATCTCTCTAACAAAATACCTGTGTAGAATCTGTTCTCATCAAACCTTCATGACTAAATGTTTGACTTGCTACCTGAATGTCTCTAAGTGTCCATGCTTCTATATAAACTTGTAAAACTTTTCTTTAACCAAATCCTTCCCAAGAATCTGCAACTCCTACTTGAAACATAAGTGGACAAACTCTCACCTTGAGAACTCCAAAAGTTGCAAGTTGATCTACCTGGGTGAAATGTGATAGTATGTGCTTGACTTTCTTTTGGGTAACTCCACTTCTCAATCAAGTGATAGGATTTAATGGAACACCTTTTTGAATACAAGCATGTATCCAAAAATCTAGACAATCATAGAAAGTAAATTCTTCAACTAACTGGTACAACACAAAAATCTGAATTTTCTTGAAATTTCTAATTTTTTTTGAATTTTATCAAAATATTGAAATGTTTGAAATTTTTCTGAAAATATTGAGTTTTCTAAAAATACTGAAATTTCATAATTTTCCTGCAAATTCTAAAATTATGAATTTTTCGAAAACACTGAAATTCTGGAAATACTGATTTTTCTAAATTTTTATCTTGAAAAACTCTGAATTTTCTGAATATACTGAATATACAAAATATGAGGTACCTTTTCCAAGCAAAAACCTTACTCCAAGTCTCCAACATCTGCTACAAATACTCTTTTACCTCAAGAGTTAGGTCAAGAAGAAAAATACTTCTCTGCAACTTGTCATATACCAAGTAGCTCTATATTGACACTCCAAGAATTCTTTGAGGGAACATATAGCTGCCTGCTCAAAATCTTCAAGTTATACATAACTCATACACATATGAGTCAAAACATATAAGCTGCCTTAGGTATCTGCTGCTTTTCTCTCAATGCAATTCTTTGTCAAAACCTACTAAAACATGACCAAGTATCATGCAAAACAAGAAACTGCTTCTTCTTTAGACTATCTTCACACAAGATGTTCTTGTAGACTTGTCTTTGGGTGTAGAGGATAAAAGTAGGAAAATTATATGAAAAATATAAGAGAAAAGGAAGTCTTACTTTCCCTTTGGAAATGTTGGACTTTCTTCTTCTGAATCTTTCTTCCACCTAATGATGTCAACATCTTCAAACTTCTCTTCCATACTTTTTGTTCTCTTCATCTTGAAGTAGCAAGTACTCTTGACTTATTCAAATGAACTTTTCTTGTCCTCTAGTGATAAGAGTAAGAGACAAAACAAACATAGTATACAATGGAAGTGTATATAGAATCATGTTTTACCATCTCCTCATATCTCTGAAAAACTCTGCTTCAAATGTGATTGATATGACTAAATTTACCAACCTTTTGGATGAATGCTGAATTACCTCTCTAGTTACCTCTTTAGTGTACCTAGATCAGATTCTGTACCTAGATAAAAAAACTTCCAACCAACTTACAACACAAGGTTGGCTAAAAACAAAACTGATATGATCTCCAAATTTGCCTTCTTAGATGAGCTTTCTTGCCATGAAAGAGATCTATCAAAACTGTCAAGAACAACCTCTAGATACCTGTTTTGATGTTACTAATGCTTTAACTTTCAAGGTAATGAAAGTGTATAAAAGCACTTCTCAAATCCTTCAAATCTCTTCATAATTGCTCTTCTAAGATATGACCTTCAAATGATAATCTGATAGTAGAATCTAATACCTGTGATTTGATGTTGATTTGGTTCCTTCATCTTCTCCAAACCATTGTTTTTCCTTGAATTGAAGTAGCCTTCTCTTCATCAAGCCTTGTTCTTCAAACAATACTTCTGTAAAGTATTTTCATACTCCTCCAAAAGTATTTGGTTGCTAACAGATCATCAACTTCATACTTCCACACTGATAAATAAACATGTGACTGAATTCTCTTAATTCTCAAATCTCTACTCATGTAGATTAAGTGTGTATGTTGTCAAATGTTAGAAGATGCTCTGAAATCATATGTTGTAAACCTGGAAGTCTGGGAACCTAGGAATCTAAGAGCCTAAATGCTCTGATACCAAATGTTAGAAATTTAGTAGGCCCATAACTAATACCACAGGTCCATGGTTCCATAGGTCTAGGATCTACAACATAGAATCCAACAATCTTCCAATATTGACAAGACATGAACATACCACATTTAATCATACAAATGATGAGACAAAGATAGAGAGAGATTAGACAACATGTGTAAAGTGTTACGTAAGCCACTGCTTACTCACACTATCATATATACAAATGTCAATTTACAATGTGCGAGCAAAACTCTCAACCATTCTATGTGAATAGAATAGATGGAAGAGTGAATGTACAAAATTACAAGAATATTCAGATGTAGAGACAAAAATTTGAATATGTATGAGATGTATGACTTGATAGGTTGTAGAAGAGTGAATATGAGTGACAGAAAGAGGAAAGACCAGTGTGAAACTGATATTTAGCAAACCCTAATCTGATTTTAGGCTATGGAAGACCCTAAATCAGATGTGTGTGTGAAAGATCACATACTTACAGAATTAGCATTGAATGCTAACATGTTGATGTTAGAAATCCTCATACTCATGTGAACACACCTTCTCTAACACCTCATCTGAATGCATCTAGCATGCATGTACCGATTCTTCTTTAGATATGCCGAATAGGACTCCTCCTGATATGGATGCCACTGCCTCCATAAGCTCCAAGTAGTGCATTTGTGCATAAAGAGAAAATGTACCTGAATTCTTAACATAAGATGCAAATCTTATGTTACCCTCCATCCAATGTCTTTGAAGTACACCAAAATCTTCATGTAGAAGACAATCTTCAAATACATTATGTAGATGGCTAATCCACACCACCACGCTTCTGATGGGCAAGTCCTCTCCATAAGCAAGAGTGTGAGCACACTCTTATCCAAGAAGAACTCCATAGCTGCTCCTCAATATGCTCCTAGAGTGCATCATGGCTGCCCCATGTGTGCTAGAGCACCACCTCTACTGAGGGACCAAGAACTGGTGTTGCCAATTGGTGTGTGATAACTCAAAAGTGACCCCAAAGACTCTCTTTTATAGGCCTCAAGGACTTCTGGTGGTAAAGTGTTTTTTTTGACAAACTTTGGCGATGGATTTAAAATAAAGCTAATCGTTAAATTTAAAAAACTCAACAGAGGCTTATTAAAATAGCTTTTGCTTTATTTTTTAAATCATCCACTGAAAGTGCTACTTGTCTTGCTTTTTACACTTCTAACTACCTGATGAATGATCTGACAACATTTTTATGATCCTCATACTGAGAGCTATCAAATGAGGTCAAAAGCCTAAATTAGTAGAAAATTAGGGTTAGGGTTTTCTCCCAAATCTGATCTCTAGATACTGCATGTCATATACCGTTGGAAATCTCTCTTCAAGCTCTACAACATAGCATCATAAAAATTTTAGCCATTTTTGTGCCAAAAATGACTAAGTACCAAAATTAGGGTTTCTGCCGTAAATGGATTTTGGACTGATGTGACATTGTCTCCCAACATCATAGCCATGTCTTTGGGTGCGTACCATGATGCATTCTCATCGAATGTAACATCTCTACTCACTATACATTCTTTTGTAATAGGATTATAGCATTTATATCCCTTCTTCTCTCCTGAGTATCCAACAAATATGCACTTTTCAAATTTTGCCTCAAACTTGTATCTCAACTGACTAGGTACGTGTGCATAACAAATACTTTCAAAAACTCGTAAATAGCTCACATTATGCTTCCATAGTCTCTCATAAGGAGGAGATCATGTACCATTCGTGTTAGAGCTCTATTTATCACATGTACAACTGTATGACATGCTTCTTCCCAAAATATATCTGGCATGCTCTTTTCATTCAACATGGCTCTAGCAACTTCCTCAATCACACGATTCTTGCATTCTGCAACAACATTTTGTTGTGGTGTATATCTACAAGATAGTTGCCTTCTGATTCCATGATCACTAAGGTATTGATCAAATTCCCTTGAGATATATTCTCAACCTGAATCTGATCATAGGCATTTATATACATTCCCAATCGCTTTTCAACCATGTTTTTGAATTTCACAAAGCACTCAAAAACTTCACTTTTATGCTTTAGAAAAAATATCCAATTATATCAACTATAATCGTAAATGAATATCAAAAAATACATTGAGCAACCACCTAATTTTGTTTAGTAGGTCCAACCACGTCACTATGGATCAGCTCTAGAGGCCTCTTTCTATGCATTTCTCTCCTTGGAAACTTCATACGTTGATGTTTCTCAAATATGCATGCTTCACATATCCTTTCAAAATTTAAATGACCAAATCTTGGTAGACCACGTACTAATGTTTACTTCTCCATAGACTTCAATTTCCTCAAATTGATATGATCAATTCTTTTATGCCACAATTCAGCTATATCTGAGCGTTCATTGTTCTTGGCATACATACTTTGATAAAGAGGTGTGCCTATGTCAAACGTGAACAATCTACCCATCTTCTTTCCATGAACAAGTAATTTCCCTCTTTTTCCATACTTGAAATCATGTATAAAACAACAATGTTTATTGAAAATTACTTCCATGTCTTGATCTGCAATCTGACCAACCAAAACTAGGTTCTTTGTAATGCTAGGAACATGTTAAACATCACTTAGTGTGTTTCGAACACCATTCTTTTGAACTAGCAATACATTTCCAACATCATTAAGCAGGTGTAAGGTATCATCACCAATTGCCACATATTCTTTAGACTTCAAGGGCTCTTTTGACTTAAATCAATCTCCTATGCTCATCGTGTGATTTGTGCAACCTGAGTCTATGTACCAATTCATATCATTTCCAGGTTTAGACATACTATTCAACGCATGCTCCATTGCAAACATATTATCTCTACCATAGTCTCTATATGAACTTTCAGCAGAGAAGTTTCCATGTTCTATATTTGGGTTATCTGGAAACTCAGGACACTCATCCTCTCCATTCACTAATCCCCATAGACCTTTTCCCATCAAGAAATTTTCCATCCTATATGTCCATATGTGGTAATTGTCTTTATTCAGCTTATTACCAACTATTTGCACAATGTTATCACCCATTCTTGCAATTTAAGCAGTTCTCTATGCAATGGCAATCTTATGGAAAGACCTAGAAAACATTTGGCATCATTTCAACTATATTTCTAGATATATGCACCAAAAAATTGAATGTTTCCAATTAATCTCAATAGTTTTCCTCTTGTTCTAAGCACTCCCTACATCTCTATGCACTTATATGCTCAATTTTTACCTCT
Organism: Ceratopteris richardii; assembly: GCA_020310875.1. NCBI lineage: Eukaryota > Viridiplantae > Streptophyta > Polypodiopsida > Polypodiales > Pteridaceae > Ceratopteris > Ceratopteris richardii. Next base: position 37,825,842 of record CM035440.1, read on the forward strand.
CCAAAAAAATTTTGACAGTCTCCTTTGTCCAAAGTGTATGTGAGCCAAATCAACAATACTAATTCCACTCCAAAACCCAAACTCTGGGTAAAAGCATCAATAATAGCATGTAGCGTAAGAAAATATTCTCTGATAGGAGGCCAAAAAATCATACATTCATCCTATGATCGATACATGAGGTCTTTGGATTGTGTTCTCTTTGGCCTTCCACCTATATCACCAAGGTATCTCCATGAGACGAGAATACCCCAATTAAAAACCTCACCACATCCCTTAGTTTTTATTTAAATTCAATGGTTTTCAGTAGGGTAATATAACCTCACAAGGCGCCTGAGTTGTCCACATTAAGGACCCGCAAAATGCATACATTCGTCTCACAGCATGTGAGTATTGTCCATTCAAGGACTCGCAAGTGTATACATACATCACCTGCCACATGCAACCAAAATGAAAAATGGAATTCAAATATATACCTGGAATAGAATCCCCACACTTTTGGGTCAAATTTACAAAAAAGCTTTGCTTCTACACCTCAATAGAATAAGGTAGACACCATTGGTAAGGGAGGTGGATTCAACCTACACATCAGCAACTATTCTCCTATTGCCTACACATCTTGGATGAAATTGAAGGACTTGAAGTCCACATGTGAGAATATCTGGTTCTTCTGTTACAACTTCAGTCTTCAGCTTTGATAGTTTTCTACTGTTGCATCATTGTCTGATAGTGCATCACATGGAGTGAACTATTCCACTAGTACATCGAAGGTCTTTTGTTTATCAAAAGTATGAATTATTTCAATTACAGTATCCATGTCGGTTCTTTATCTCTCGGTCTTGCTGCACACACTTTCTAGTCTTCCATTAGAGCCTTATGATGAAGACATGATTGCTGTGGCTTTGAAGATAGGCAGAACAACAATCTTGAGCTCAATCAAGCACTAACCAAGGAAGGGGTTTGGTTATCCCTGTTTAAATGTCATTGAAGGCTCCACGAGACGAGAACGTGCTCACAATTAATGGACAACTAGGTGCTCTCTATAACTGTTGACTATCTAGTGCGCATTGGATTTCCTTCAATTCTATGCTCTGATACCACTCTGTTAAGCAACTTCAGCTATGGCAGCTCCATTGCGCAGTCACACAGAGAGAACAACGAGAGAGAGGAAAGGGACCGGATAAGGCACGCGTGCACGGTGCAGTGACCCCCACATTACTTTTCTTCATTTCTATTTAGTGTTTTACATTAGACATATATAATGCCATGTCCTCACTCCAAAACTGACAACCTATGATGTTTGAAGAGAGGGGACTTTTTACAATCACATGAGCTTCTCCCTTGATTGCATTCCACAATGCTGCAAAGCAACTGATTCCTTCTCCAATTAAGGCTTGTTCCCATTTTACTTGGGTCTTTAAAGACAAAAGCCTCTCCATGACCTACCAAACCAAAATGTTTCTTGGGCACAAAAAGAAGAGGTGTCCTAGATCTTCTCTACCATTGAGACAATGCTTACATCATGCAAAGGCCCCAAAAATTTTGTAAGCTTTAACATTAGTCCAAATTCCCTAGTGAAGAATTTTCCACATCAAAACAACTTTAATATTCCCAATGAGAGAATGCCATAGAGATAGCAAATTGAACTTTTGTTTCATACTATTCAACCAATTTAGAGACCTCAAGCTATTAAGATCCATATTCTTCTTGAAACTAGGATGTTTTTCCAATTTTTTGCTAGTGTGCCATCTTATACCTTGTATCTAAGGGAGATCATGGCCAAGGAAGAAGCGGGACTTTGTGTTATCCCAAGCAATTCGGTTTCTTAAGAGGCACCAATCTTTATAGTCCACTCTCCAAGCTTGGTAAATGTCCTTGAATTTGATTTATTGTCTTTTGTCTTAATTCTAGAGATGCTTCCAAAATTGAAACCCTTTATTCAATAACTTCTTCACTTTTTGCAAATTGTTAGGATCGAAAACCCTAATGCCCTTGCTTGAGAACTAGATTAAATCATTGTCCCTAATACAACTAACCCACTTTCACTCTTCATTGATCTTGAGGTAAGGTTTCATCTTGTTTGAATTTTTCCATAACCAAAAAATCAAATCTGAGCCTTTGGGAGTAATAGGGAAAGGTGATAGCAAAAAGGTAAGTCGTGGAGCTTCTGCCTAGGCAGACCAACAAAAATAAGAGGAATTTTTTTCTAAAAATCAATCGGGCCTAGGAAGTGCCCATATTGCTCCAAAGATTTTATCACCCATTTGTCTACCAACTTATCTAGTAAGCCTTCAATATCTAGAATGTTGAGCCCACTAGATTCTTTTCTACTTGCAAAAGTCATCCATTTGTTTTTGGGTGCACCCCTTCTATTGGGATCACCATCCAAAGAAAGTTTATGCAAATTCTTTCCAAATTAGCTAGATCTTTGTCTTTTGATCTCTAGTAGGATAGTAGATGGATAATGAAGGCTATGAGGAATGTTTTGATCACCATGACATGACCCACCAAATTTATTTGCATTCCTTTGTAGTATACGAGTTTTTTGTTGATATTCGTAAGAGCCTAGTCCCACATCTGACCGATACTGGCATCAAATCACACCAAAATACCCAAGAAACAAAAGATTTTACCACTCAAAATCACTTGAAACCCATGAACTACAAGAAATTGTGGTTGCTGCCCAATCATAAACTTGAATGCAATTTTTAATGGTTTATTTTAGATCCCAAAGCCACACAAAAGGCATTTAAATAGTGCCAAAAGGAGGCAATATCATCTAGATCATTACGTAGGAAGGTATTCACATCGTCATTGATCATTTTCATGAGCATATTGCCTTGGTTATTAGGCAGCATAAGCCCATGGATTTGGCCAATAAGGGCACAATGATTGAGCAATTAGCTAAGGACATCACTCACAATAGCAAAAAGCAATGGATCTAGGGGACAAAATTTTCTAATTGATCATTTTAATCTTAGTGATTGAGAGATCTAGCCATTAATATTAATGCAAGTAGCAACATTAGCAATAAGCATTGAGGTCCTCTTGATAAACTTTGGGCCACATACGAGGTCTCTCAAGGATTGAATAATGAAGTCCCATTTAAGTCTATCATAGGCTTCGTCAAAGTCCATTTTGAGAAAGACAATATCTTGGAAGGATTCCTTCGCATAGGCAAGTCACTCCGAAACATCTATGATAGCCTCAAGGATGGACTTGCCCTTAATGAACCCCTTTTGGTCCTCATTGATCCAAGAGAATAGAGGCAAGCAATGCGATTAATGAGAACCTTAGCAAAAATCTTGTATCCCATTTGTAGCATCCTAATTGGCCTTCATATTTTTATCCTATTTTTACACTCTTTTTTTTACTGAATGATTTTAATTAGAACTTTGTTGACACAATCAAGAAATGCACCAAAGTAGTGGCACCATAGTTTGCTATATTCTTTTGGTTGTTACTCTAGAAATGGTAGCAATACAATCTTGCCTATGAGAAGAAAGTGGCATGCTCACCTCTAGAGGCTATGTGAAGTGGTTGACAATAAGTGCAATATTCTCTTTGCTTTTATTTCACACCACACAAAGCTATCAATCATGTAAGGAATAGTTTCCTTATCTTACTTCTTTTGTAGGACTCTATACATTTCTTTCATTGGTTTGTCCGCTTTCCCTCCTGCCAATCCTTCAAGTAGATCTAAAGATTATTTCTTTGAATTTCTTGTTCATATCTTAACAATCTTCTAAGCTTTGAGATCCCACATTCGAGGTGGAAATGGCCTTTGTTGAATTTAGATGCGAGCCTCTAGAGACTTTGATAAAACTTATCGCTTCTATCAAATAGAGGAATTGGAGTTGCATCTGAATCTTGAACATAATATTTTGCATCTTCTTAAACACCATTATCCAACACTTGGTCAAGGAGGAGTGAGAAATAAAGGCCTAGTTCTAGGTAGAGGTGATCTCATATTAAATTGATTGGAGAGAGGTTCCAAGATCCACATGTAACCAAGGAGCTTTCTTATGGTGAGCATGTAACTTAAAGTTGAGCAACATGGGATAGTGGTAAAAACCCACAAAGTCCACACACTTGAGTGAGGGATGAGGGGCCCAACTTATCTATGATATTCTGTGACACATAACTTTTGTCTAATCTAGTTTTTCGTATATTCAATGTAGGTTAGAGGTTTGACCAAAAGAAGCCACTTTAATTTTTTATCTGCCCTAGATCATGGTGGAGCTTTGCGTGGTCCCATATGTACTTCTCAAGATTTTCAATAATGGGCTCTCTTTACTTCCATCTATTATTTTGATCTTCAACGATATTAAAGTCCCTACAAATGATTACATCCATCAAAAGAGAATCCAATGTTCGAGTTAGACATCTGTGGAAGCACGCAAACAACACAAGGAAGAAGAAGAAGCTTGGAGCACAACACACAATACTGAATGTATTAACACTAGAATGTACAAAGATAAGTGGCTTGTTAGGGCAATAGGCGTATATACAAGCCGGGGGAAAAAACCTCCTAATGAGGGAAAAAAGTACCATGGTGGTCCAAGAGTGTTCACACACATCACTACCTAAATATATCAACAAATCCCCTTTGGGAGTGATGCGGTGAACAAGAAGCTAGCACTCATATATAAGGAAGTGCCAAGCTATGTGGAATCAATCCACAAAAGGAAGTAAGCCCAAAGCTTTGCAGAAAGCTTCAAACTTCTCCATAGGCAGAGCCTTCGTAAAAGGGTCTGCAATGTTCTCCTACGTGGGCACATATGCCATGCTCATCTCCCTAGCAGAGAACCTCTCCCTGAATAATGATAATGCACCTCAATGTGCTTAGTGTGAGCATGGAACACAAGGTTCCTTGCAACTACCAATGCACTCTGACTGTCAGTGAAGATGGTGGTGGTAGACCTCACAACTGGAAGTGGCCATAGTAAGCTCCTTCTTGCTCAACCAAGATATACATGAGCTACCAAGCATTAAGCAAAAACCATTGGTGGACACACGAGTGTCATAGCAACCAACCCAATCACTGTCAGAAAAAGCATGCAAATCTGGCAGTAGTGATCCCCCCTTGGGATAAAAAAATCCAAGTAACCGGGTACCACTCAAGTAGCGAAAGATGCGCTTAACCGCTTGCCAATGCTTGACACCTAAGCAATGCATAAACCTGCTCATATGTGAGACAACAACCTGAATATCTGGCCGAGTAATGCATATTAAGTAAATCAAGAATCCAAGAGCCTACTGATAGAGAACAACATCAAATGCATCTCTAACATCATGAAGATTCAATCATAAACCCATCTCCATAGGAGTGGCAATAGGCTTATAATATTCAAGGCCAAAATGCTACAATAATGTGTCAATATATTTTGTTTGACACAAAGCCATTCCACCATCAACTTGCATAGACTGAATGCCCAATTAATCATGCGGATGCCCCAAATTAGACATCTCAAATGAGCCATGCAAATCAGCCTTAAAATCAGCAATATGCATGTCATGAGGACCAATGAGCAGCATGTCATCAACATACAACACAATGATCAGAAGCACATCATTAGCACGCTTAACATATAAGGTGCTTTCAATTGTACTATTCTCAAAACCATGTGCAATCAGATAGGCATGTATCTTTTCATACCAAGCACATGGTGTTTGCTTTAAACTATATAATGCCTTCTTTAACATGCACACCTGGTTTTCATGCCCTTTTTGCACAAAGCCACGGGGCTGAAAAACATACACTTCTTCATGCAAGTCACCATTTAGAAATGCTGTTTTTAATCTCCAACTCATGTACATTGCAACCATGATGAGCTGCAAGTGCACATATGCTACGAACAAGAGTCATTTGGCAAGTAGGAGCAAAGGTTTCATCAAAATCAATGCCTCTTTCCTATGCATAACCCTTTGCAACAAGCCTAGCCTTATACCTGTCAACTGTTCTATTAGGTTTATGTTTCACCTTGTATACCCACTAAGTGCCAATGGCCTTCTTGCCAAGAGGCAAGTCACATAAAGACCAGGTACCATTTTTCATGATAGCATCATATTCAGATTGCATTGCAGCCATCCAATGTTCAAAATTTCGTGCTTGATCAAACGAAACAAGTTCAGTCTCATCATAGAGACTAGAGGCAGCCATAGCATAGCAATCTGATGCAAAATAGGCACTATGAAAGCCTGACCAAGTATGATGTGCATCTAAATTGCTGTCACACAAAGTCTACACTAGCCATTTTGGCATACTTTTTGCCTCCTCAATATCAGCTCTCTCATCAACAAGTGCATCATGTAAATCTGCATAAGAAATGGAATGATCTGCATCATCACATGAAACCTACAAAGGCTGAGAAGTTACCTCATTAGGACCAACACTAGACTGTCCACCTATAAAAAGAGGCAACAAAGTATCATACATGTCTTTGGAGCTAACAAATGTCTCCTTAGTACATGAAAGTAATGGTTGAATAGCATCTTCCACAAAAACAACATCATGGCTAACCAAAATGCATTTAGTATGTGGATGATATACACGATAGCCTTTACTTTTAGACCTATACCCAACAAAAATACATTTTACTATTTTATCATCCAATTTTCTACGATGTTGTTCAGGCATTAATGCATATGCCAAACAACCAAAAACATGCATATGAGCAATAGATGGCTTGCGACCATGCCAAGCCTCATATGGAGTGATAAACTGCAGTGCTTTAGTGGGACACCTATTAAGTACTTATGCTGCACATATAACAACCTCAAGCTAGAAACTATGTGGTAAAGCCTAACTCTTGTCCATGTACCTTGCCATCTCCATGAGTGACCTGTTCTTCTGTTCAACAACTCTATTCTTTTGAGGTGTATACAACACTATACACTAATGTTTTATCCCACGTTTGGCCAGAAATGCATTAAAATCAAAAGACATATATTCCCCCCTCGATCAGAATGGAGGGTGCCCATTTTACCTACTCACAGATTTTTAGGCAAAACCAGAAATTTTTTGAAGCACATAAATACTTCAGACTTTGCTTTCAATGGATATACCCATGCATCCATGGAAAAATCATCGATGAAAGTCACAAAGTAAAGATAGTTTCCAAAAGAGGTTGTTTGCATAGGACCAGAGACATCATTATGAACAAGCTACAATTTCCGAGTAGCTCAAACTGAATCATCTTTTGGAAAGGAGGAACGTTGCATTTTGCCCAAAATAAAGCCTTCACATACATGTTTAGGAGGTGCCTCAATTTTGGGGAAAGAGGACACCATTTCAGATTTTTGTAGGCCTAGCAAACTAGCAAACTTCAGATGACCAAAGCATGCATGCCAAAGCTTTGCATCTGACATAGCCTAAGAATCATGTACTGCACATGCTGAATCATTCACAGATCTTTCATAGTCTATGAGCTTATACAACCCACGACATAAAATGCTAGAAGCAATAATGACATCACCATTTGACATATCATAAACGGTACATATGTCATCAACAAATTTCACAACCAAGCCAATCTTGGCTAATGCAGAAACTGATAACAAATTTTTCTTGATACCTGTCACAAATAAAGCATCCGACAATGTAAAAGAACTACCATCATTAGTAGTTAGATTGATCTTACCAACTCCCATAACAGGATAAGAGGAGTTATTGGTGCATGTAATAGTATTCCCTATAGGGGTAGGCTCAAGTGAAGAGAAGAAACTGCACTACGAGGTAATATGTTTGGTTTCCCCACTATCAAAGTACCAAACATCTGAGTCTACTGTAGACATGCACTGCTCTTGAGAAGATGGGCCAAAACTGCAAATAGTAGTAAACACCCATTCTTCATCCTGCACAAGATTAGCAGACTATGTTTTCGGTGTAGAGGCCTCTACAACAACCATTCCGGCCTTTTTCTTCTTTGCCTCTTTAGCAACTTTGGATAGCTCTTAATGACATGATCATTTGCTTTATAGTATTTGCAAAACAATTTCTGCTTTTCTAATTTCTTCTCATCATTGTCTTCCTTCTTCGAATGTGCAACAAAGTGCGTTTCGAAGCGACGAAGTTTGGTCAAGCCAACCAGCACAATACCAGCCCTTGAGCTTATGGAGACTCAAATAGACCTTATAGGCATGCAATAAGTGCAAAGAAACACACTATGTACTTTGGAGCATCAAGGAGAATGAGTCGATACAAAACAGATAGGTTTGTGGGTCGACTAGCTCAAAAAAGTTACTATCTATGGAAGAGACAATGAACTTCAAATGCCCATAGCGACCAGGGTGACTACAATTAGAAAACATCCTTTTATGGGAGTGATAAACATAGGGTTGAGTGTATGGAATGCACAAAAGTATAAGGAATAAGCAAAATATGCTATAGGAATGAATGCGACATTCACCGGTGTTACTTCCTATTTTTCAGGAATATGCAGAGATTGACCCCGAGACAGAAAAACTCAGATTTCTCCCAAACCAGATGCTGTGAAAATTTATAGGCATAAAATAGACACTAATATCTTTCCAATGAGCTATCTTGCACTCAATTTGGAGCTCTGGAGAGAGAGAGAGAGAGAGAGGAGCAGCCTCTGCAAGATTACTGTTGGCGAAGAAGATGATGCAGAGAATTGAAGGAGCAAGACAATGATGGTCACAAGTGTATGTATATTGCTTCCATGTACTGTACAAGTGATTTCAAGTCTTTATATAGAATCTAGGAGTGTTCCACGACTTCTACAAGTGAAGTTTGAATTCAAATGAAGGTGGGAATGGTTGTTGGAGGGAGTCAATTCACTTTCCTACAATCTCGGAAAAGTGAAGATCTAGTTTGATCTACTTTTAGGTGATTGATTGCTTGATTGAATGCAACTTTAACCACCACAAATTCGTGGGATTTGGGCTCTATCTTTCTACCTTTACATGTCTAAAGCTCAAGGCTTTTACAACGGTAAATGAACCATCAAAAATCTCTCAAAAACAATAAATGAGCATAAGAAAAAGAACTCTCCAACGGACATTCTTTCGATGCGATAGCCTTTGATGTAGATCAAATCCACCTCAAGTATAGTGTAAGCTTGATGTTCCAACAGCTCCCCCTCAAGCTAAAGTATGCTTGAGTCTTCATTCTCTGATAGGTTGAATACCTGCCATAGCATTGAATCTACAAAGCTTTATTCCATCACGTGCCTTTGACATATCCGCTACTTGCTTTTCAGTTGGAACAAAAGAAATGTTAATCTCCTTTGCCATGAGCTTCTCCCCGATGAAGTGGTAATGGACTTCTATGTGCTTGGTTCTTGCATGGAGAATAGGATTTGCTGCTAGATGCATGGAACTTACATTATCTCCAAATATGTGAGGTTTGGAACTCACTAGTCCCAAATCTGTATACAATGCTTTTAACCATATTGCCTCTTGAGTTGCTACAGTCAAGCCTCTGTACTCTGCTTCAGTTGAGGATAAAGCAACTATCGGTTGCTTCTTGGAACTCCATGACACTAGCTTCGAACCTGCAAATGCTAAGTAACCAGATGTACTTTTTCTATCATCCTTAGCTCCTGCCCAATCTACATCTGATTAGATATTGATATCCAAATCTGAAGAGTAAGGATAGAATATACCTTCGTTGATTGTACTTTGAGATAAGTACTCTCTTAGCCGCATCCATGTGTGGTCTCCTCCATGAGTGCATGAACTGACTAAGCATTCCCACACTATATGATATGTCTGCCCTTGTATGAGTAGCATATATCAAGCTACCTACCAAGCTTTGATACTCTTTAATGTCTTGAATTTTCTCACCTTCATAAACACTTAGTTTATGATTCATCTCCAAAGGTGTACCTGCAGGTTTAGTGTTCTCCATTTTGAACTTGAGAAGAAGATCGTGAATGTATCTTCTTTGAGTCAAATACATTCCTTCATCTATATATCTCACCTGCATACCTAGGAAATATGTGAGCTCACCTAGGTCACTGATTTTGAACTCCTCTTGCATGTGTCTCTTGATCCTTTGAATGCGATTTAGATCATCACCTGTCACAATAATATCATCTACATATATACATAGATAGATAACCTCATTGTGATCCCTTTTGATGAATAGAGAAGGATCTGAGCTGCAAGCTTTGAACCCTTGATCTTGAAGATATGTAACCAACCTGTAATTCCAAGCTCTAGGAGCTTGTTTCAATCCATACAATGCTTTCTTAAGTCTGCAAACATAAGATGCATGATTAGGGTCTTCAAAACCTAGTGGTTGTGACATGTATACCTCTTCACTTATCCAACGATTTAAGAATGCATTTTTCACATCAAGTTGGAGGAGTCTCCAATTCCTTGCAGTAGCTACACTTATCAATGTCCTGATTGTAGTCATCTTTGCAACTGGTGAGAATGTTTCCTCATAGTCTGTACCATGAGTTTGTGAGCATCCTTTGGCAACTAATCTTGCCTTGTACCTACAAACTGATCCATCTGAATTTCTTTTAACTTTATATACCCATCTGCAACCAATTACTTTTTGATTCGGCGACATTGGAACCAAATCCCAAGTGTCCATCTCCTTCAATGCATCTAGTTCTTCTTTCATGGCCTTTTCCCAATTAGGGTTCCCCTTTTCCTCTTCATAGGTTGAGGGTTCCTTTGAAATAGAGTCTTTTGCCAAGTATATTGAATGCTTCATAACAAATGTGGAATCATATCCATACCTTTCTGGTTGTTTCTTCTCTCTTGATGATCTCCTAGGTGCTTGTTTGGAGCATTCTCCAACCTCTTGCATCTTTGCTTTGCCTCTTGACTTCCATAGCTTGTAATCCTTTTCCCTTTCATCTTGGTCATTGTCTATATCACTTCTTGGATCCTGGACCTGTGTATCATGATTGCTTCCTAATTGATAAGAGTCAGAATCAAGATCATATGGTAGTGTTACCTTTTGTTTGTCTTCATCATACCAAGACCCGTGTTCTTCAAACACAACATCTCTACTTGTAGTGAATTGCTTGGTTGAAGGATTGAAGAACTCGTAACCCATCTGAGTTGAATCATCTCCAATAAACAGTGCCTTTGTTGCCCTTTCATCTAGCTTACCTCTTATTTGTGATGGTACATGAACATAAGCTAAACAACCAAAAACCTTGCAATGTCCAAGACTAGGTTTTCTTCCATGCCATGCTTCGTAAGGAGTCATACCTTGAAGTGATTTGGATGGTAGTCTGTTGACAAGGTACACAACATTTGAAATAGCTTCTGCCCATAGATAATGTGGCAACTTCTTCTCTTCAAGCATTGTTCGGGCTGATCCAGCCAATGTCTTGTTTCTCCTCTCTGCAATTCCATTTAGTTGAGGAGAGTACCTAGTAGTCACTTCCCTTTTGATACCTTTGTCCTGCAAGAACTCATCAAACTCTTTGGAGAAGTATTCTCCACCTCCATCAGATCTGAGCTTCTTTAGTGATCTACCAGTATGATTCTCCACATGTGCAAGATACTTCTTGAAGCAATCAAACACTTCATTCTTACTCTTGATAAAGTATAGAACATTCCATCTACTATGGTCGTCAATAAATGAGACATAATACCTTGATCTTGCCAATGAAGGTTCTTGACTTGGTCCCCATACATCTGTATGTACTAAGTCCAATAAGTTGTTGTGGATATAGCCTTTGTGGTTGAATGGTTGTCTTTGTGCCTTCCCAATTTGACATGCATCACACCTGTTGATCATGTGTTGCTTTGATATGTTTGGCAGTCCTAGAACACTTTGATCCCTGCATATATCCTTTAAGGTTCTTTCATTCACATGAGCAAGTCTCTAATGCCACACTTCAAGCTCACTTAGGGTTTGAGACCCAAAGTTGAATAGAGCTATGTTCCTGGTTTCTCCTACTTCAAAAGTAAAGAGCCTACCATGCTTCTCACCTCGGGCTATCTTTTTGAAGCCTTGACATGGATCTTCCACAAAAGCTCCATGTTGGGTGAACCTAACTTGCAAGCCTTTTTCAACTATTTGGCCTACACTTATTAGGTTTTTAGTGACAGTGGGTACATAGAGAACCTTACTCAGAATGTTTATCCTGCCATTGGAAGCTTTGACATTACCGATCTTCTCCACATTGTGCTTTTTGTCATCCCCTGTTTGCACTTCATGTCTATGCTTTGGACTTTCCAAATCAGATAGAAGAGTAATATTGCATGCAACATGATTCGAACATCCTGAATCTATGTAGAACAAATGATCATCTTCTTTACCTTCTTTGTGGCTTAGATTCATAAGAAGCAATGAGTCTTCATGTGGTTGATCTTCTGAATAATTTTTGTAGTCCCTTCTATTATAGCCTCTATTGTTATTGTTGAAGTTGTGTCCACCTCTGCCTCTATTGCTGCCATATCCACCTCTTCCACTTCCTTTCTGAGTCTTCGCATTGAACCAGCAATTTTGAGTGGTGTGGTTGGTCGTATCGCATATGGCACAAGGTTGAACATTCTGACCTTTGGCTTTGTTTTGCTTTGGTCCTTTCTTCTTCCCTTTCCACTTGCTCTTGCTTGCGAAGTTGGCTTGGGAGGTCTCTTCTTCATCTTCTTTCTTCTTCTTGCCTTTCTGCTTCTTATCCTTCTTATCTGCATATAAAGCACTAGTTGAATTACCATGATAAGAGTTACCTTCCTTTATGCTATTGTTGGCTTCTTGATTGAAGAGTTTTCCAAGAAAGATGTTGAAGGCTGGAGTTTGCACATCCATGATGAGATCATAAGCCGTCGTGAAGGATTGCCATTGCTTATCACTTCGAATGCCGTTGAGAATTTGCCTCATGATGACATCTTCTTCAATCAGCTCTCCAATGGATGCTAACTGATCCGCAACCTCCTTGACCTTGGTAACAAACTCTGTGATGGTTTGTTTAGGCGTCTTCTTCATTTGGTTGAACTCGTTCCAAAGATGATTCTTTCTTGCTTTGGTACTAGCAGAAAACAAAGTCTCGAGGGCATTCCATGTCTCCTGAGATGTCTTGCATCCTCTAATATGTGGTAATAGAAAGTCAGAGATAGAGTTTAGTATGTATGACCTTGCTTGAGCATCCCTTGCACACCAAAGTGTGAGCTTATCTGTCTCCTCTTGTGTAGGTCCTCCTTTGGATCTTGGAATAGGCATAGCTTCATCACTTGCTACAATTCCATAAAGATTTCTACCTTGCAAATAGGCCTCCATTCTGATTTTCCAAGCCGCGTAGTTGTGTTGATCAAGCTTCTCGATCATTGAGGGAAAGCCGTCACCTATATTTTTCTAGCTCTGATACCACTGAAAGAACTTGGAGAAGCTTGTAGAAGGTAGAAAAGTGCGTTTCGAAGCGACGAAGTTTGGTCAAGCCAACCGGCACAAGACCAGCCCTTGAGCTTATGGAGACTCAACTAGACCTTATAGGCATGCAATAAGTGCAAAGAAACACACTATGTACTTTGGAGCATCAAGGAGAATGAGTTGATACAAAACAGATAGGTTCATGGGTCGACTAGCTCAAAAAACTTACTATCTATGGAAGAGACAATGAACTTCAAATGCCCATAGCGACCAGCATGACTACAATTAGAAAACATCCTTTTATGGGAGTGATACACATAGGGTTGATTGTATCGAATGCACAAAAGTATAAGGAATAAGAAAAATATGCTATAGGAATGAATGCGACATTCACCGGTGTTACTTCCTATTTTTCAGGAATACACAGAGATTGACCCCGAGACAGAAAAACTCAGATTTCTTCCAATCTACTGAACCAAATGCTATGAAAATTTATAGGCATAAACTAGAAACTAATACCTTTCCAATGAGCCATGTTTCACTCAATTTGGAGCTCTGCACAGAGAGAGAGAGAGAGAGAGAGAGAGAGAGAGAGAGAGAGAGAGAGAGAGAGAGAGAGAGAGAGAGAGAGAGAGAGAGAGAGAGAGAGAGAGAGAGAGAGAGAGAGAGAGAGAGAGAGAGAGAGAGAGAGAGAGAGAGAGAGAGAGAGAGAGAGAGAGAGAGAGAGAGAGAGAGAGAGAGAGAGAGCAGCCTTTGCAAGATTACTGTTGGCGAAGAAGATGATGTAGAGAATTGAAGGAGCAAGACAATGATGGTCACAAGTGTATGTATATTGCTTCCATGTATTGTACAAGTGATTTCAAGGCTTTATATAGACTCTAGGAGTGTTCCACGACTTCTACAAGTGAAGTTTGAATTCAAATGAAGGTGGGAATGGTTGTTGGAGGGAATCAATCCACTTTCCTACAATATAGGAAAAGTGAAGATCTAGTTTGATCTACTTTTAGGTGATTGATTGCTTGATTGAATGCAACTTCAACCACCACAAATTCGCGGGATTTGGGCTCTATCTTTCTACCTTTACATGTCTAAAGCTCAAGGCTTTTCCAATGGTAAATGAACCATCAAAAATCTCTCAAAAAATACAATAAATGAGCATAAGAAAAAGAACTCTCCAACGGATGTTCTTTCGACGCGATAGCCTTTGATGTAGATCAAATCCACCTCAAGCATAGTGTAAGCTTGATGTTCCAACAAATAATAGACCTGTTCTACCTAGATTGGTATTCCTACAACAAAACAGAAACTAACTCTTCAAATGTTAAGGCATTTGGATTGCCTTTCATCATCAAATGAAGAGTAGAAGCAAAACTCTGATATGATTCGGGAAGACCATTCAGAACAGTCTGCACAAGTGAACTGTCAGGAAGGACTTCATTTGCAAAAATTAACTTCTCCTTCAAATCCATGATATTTGTCAGAAAATTGTCCATAGAGTCACCTTCATTCATGTGCTCACTCTCCAATTATTTTCGAAGGTAAGCAACAAGAGCCTCACTCCTAGCCTGGTATAATGTGGTAAGTGTATCCCAAGCATCCTTAGCTGTTCTGCAAGAATGAATGTGAGGAATAATGGCACGTTTGATAGAAAAAGCTATCAATACATGTGCCTGAGCATCTCTGCCATCCCAACAAATTTTCTCTGTAGTAGGTGTAACAGAAAGAAAAACATGAATAGGAATCTGCTAAATATCACCATCTTCCACACCATCTGCATCAACTTTAGTACCTGCATTTGTAGTACCTATATTCGTAGGTGTAATAGGATGTCTTTCAACACCCTGCACAATATTCCATAGTCCTTTTGCAACCAATACATGACGCATCATATAAGCCCACAATGGGTTATTCGTACCATCAAACTTATCCTCAGAACCAACATACAAAATACATCACTGCTTTCAGCCATGGTTAGTGACTAATTTGAAAAAGTTGAATAGAAGTACCCTGACGAGTTCTGGTAAACCTGTAGCAAACTTTGAGGCGCTTATACTGGCGAACCAAAATTGGTATATATCTTTGGCACAAAAAGATGAAATAGCCTGCATAAGCACTGTGATAGTGCATTTGGAAGCCGAAACGAGCTTAGATCGCGATTTCAACACTCTGAGTATGCTCTCCTAATTTCGTGTGATCATACTGCAACTGGAGAGGTGTTGACGATGCCCTAGATGAAGCAATGACCTGCTCTAATATCAATTGTTGGAGTTAAACGTTTGTAGAAGCATGCGAATAGCACAAGGAAGAAGAAGAAGAAGCTTGGAGCACAACACATAATACTAAATGTATTACCACTGTAATGTACAAAGATAAGTAGCCCCTTAGGGCAATAAGCATATATACAAGCAGGGGGAAAAAAAACCTCCTAAAGAGAGAAAAAAGTGCCCTGGCGGTCCTAGAGTGTTCACACACATCACTACCTAAATATATCAATATCCAATGCTTGTCAAGTTACTTCTTTGTATGTGTTGAGATTGGGTGCAGAAATAGAAGGAATGGTGAAATGCATGGGGGCTTTAAGGGAGGCAACAACCCATCAATGGCTCAAATCCTTGCGGGTCTGTATAAGGCAATGCATCCAACCATGCTTAACCTCAATAATGGAGCCACCAGAGCCTTGTGGGTGTGATGTGGCCAACCACACATGAGATGAAGAAATTTGACTTAGTATCTTTGTAAGGTCTTCACCACTCGTTTGATCTCTTGAAGGCAAACAAAGTCTAGATTGGCACTTTTATCTTGAAGCCATTCTCAAACAACGACAACTCTTGAGGGCTTAGATAGCCCACACATGTTAAAAGAAATAACTATAATTTGTGATGGCTTTAACCTTTGCGAGATGGGTTCTCATCCCTCTTTCTCTTGTTTTTCTATCATCTCTACTTCTCGAGGTAGAGGGCTCCTAGCATAGAATTCTACCCTTAAGGGGACTTTTCCAATGGATTTTTGCTAGGATTTTGCCTTTTTGGGAAGCCTTCTTAGTGTGAAAGGAACTAGAACCCCATCCAAAATCTTAGACCCAATGATTGAGCTTCCACTATTAGGATTATCTTCTTTGTTGGTGGTTATTCCATCCTCTTTAGTTATGGTGTATCACTATAGATTTCCTTCTTTACTAGTGGAATAATCCATTAGTCTAGTCCAAGAATTTGAACTCCTTTTCCAAATTATAGAAAATATTGGCTTCTTGGACTAAAGAAGAGGGAGTTGTCTCAATCTTACCTTTGGGGATTCTTCTCATTCTAAGTCTCAAACTTGACTAATGCTTTCTAATTTAGGGTCAACAAATTGCATTTCTTGGACTTTCTCTCATTCCAATGAAGGATCTTCAAGCTCACATGTTCCATTTCTTTGGGTTGTGCTTTCTTTGTTTCCCATTGCCAAAGTGTTTTCACTCTCTTGCTTCTAACGGATTTCTACCTCAATGAGCACTCTTTAATCCTCTTATTTTTCATACCAATGTGCAAACAAGCATGTGGAAATTTTTTATAGATCACTTCTTGCTCAATGGTTCCTCATCTCTAATATCTATTATGATTTTGGAGGTAAGATCCTTGTTTAGGTTAGCTTCAACATAGATCTATGGTTTGAGTAAGTGCATCACACCTTCATAGATGAAACCTTCGACGTCTACCCTAGAGGCCATAGGCTGACCAATGGCTTGCACAATCTCCCTAATGAATCCATTAGGTAGATAGATAGATAGATAGATAGATAGATAGATAGATAGATAGATAGATAGATAGATAGATAGATAGATAGATAGATAGATAGATAGATAGATAGATAGATAGATAGATAGATATATATATGGATAGATAGATAGATAGATGGATAGATAGATACATAGATACATAGATAGATAGATAGATAGATGGATAGATAGATAGATAGATTGATAGGTATATATATATATATATATATATATATATATATATATATATATATATATATATATATATATATATATATATATATATATATATATATATATATATATATATATATATATATATATATATATAGAGAGAGAGAGAGAGAGAGAGAGAGAGAGAGAGAGAGAGAGAGAGAGAGAGAGAGAGAGAGAGAGAGAGAGAGAGAGAGAGACAGAGAGAGAGAGATAGATATAGATAGATAGGTAGATAGATAGATAGATAGATAGATAGATAGATAGATAGATAGATAGATAGATAGATAGATAGATAGATAGATAGATAGATAGATAGATAGATAGATAGATGGATAGATGGATGGATAGATAGATGGATAGATAGATGGATAGATAGATAGATAGATAGATAGATAGATAGATAGATAGATAGATAGATAGATAGATAGATAGATAGATAGATAGATAGATAGATAGATAGACACATAGACACATAGACAGATAGACAGATAGATAGATATGTTGGAGAAACACTCACTATATTTGAAGGTCAAAGCGTTAGAAGAAAATCACATGCCCATGTGAAGGGACAAATTCACAAGTGTATTATATTTGTAAAGTTAGTTCAGTTTAGTTCTAGAGTTTTTTCAAAATCACGAGAATGAGAAAATCTATATAAGTTAGTTTGTATCAACTGACGCGAAGAGAGAAGAAGTGGAAGAGAGTGATAGAATGTGAGACGGAGTTCATGTTGTATGACTGAATAGAGTCGGGCTTCTTGAGTGAGAAAGCACTTGTAAGCTTCTGAGTTTTCATAGCTATGATAAGAACTAGTTAAAGTTATGTATAAGTCTTCTTCTTCCATCTCCATAGTTTGTCTTCTCTGAAATGTTTTAAAAGTTGAAGTTTTCCAAGCAAGTCGATGCCTGGCATCGAATGTATGTTGAAAGGTTGAGTTTTATGCGGGAAGTCGATGCTTGGCATCGAATCTTAGCTGATAAGTCCTTGTCTTCCTATCTAACTTTTATCTACTAACAAATCTTCTTGAAAAGATGAAGTTTGTGGAGCAACTCGATGCCTGGCAACGAGTTTCAACATAAAGTCAATGCTTGGCATCAACTTCTAACATAGAAGTGGTCTTGTTCATATTTGTGTTCAAGGGGGTAATTTTGGCACTAAAAAAGTGGCTAAAAAAGCTCAAAGTCGATGCTTGGCATTGACTTTTGGTTGCAAGTTGATGCTAGGCATCAAATTTTCATTTTTAGACAGTCAGACTTACTAAAACAAGAAAAATTTGCACTTTTGGAAGTCATATAGGGTCATCTTGTAAAGGCTATATCTTGAGTTCTAGAGATCCGTTTCTTGCATATGATAGCTTGTTGGAAAGATGTACTCTTCTACTTTTATCCGCCAAAAGATCTTCAAGAAATAATATTTGTGCTAAGAGAACTTAACAAAATTTGAAGGTATGGCATTTCAGTGACTAGAAAGTTCTGAAGAAGTAAAGTTCTTGGTTTTGGCTATCATTTCTTAAAGTTTGGAGTGACAATGAGTTAATGGTGACCATAGAGGTTGTCTAGTGTCACATTAATTCATTTCTTGAGATGTTTCACACATCAACAAGTGGTGTCAGAGTAGAAAGGTCCTAAAGAGCAGAAGACGACAAAGGTACGAGAAGTTTTGAAAAGTTTTTTCATTTAAGTTTAAAAGGTGAAGCATTTGAAGACACAAGGCATCAAAAGGTTACTTCAAAAGTATCCTCATACACAAAGAACTCCAAAAGGTATTATCCTTTATCCTTTAAGCTCACAGTTTGCACCAGAAGGAAAGGAGTATGGCAGATCATATCTCCATTGACAAACTAGACAGAGATAATTACCCGGCATGGGTAATGAGAATGGAAGCCTTACTTATGAGTAAGGATCTCATGATATATGTTATAGGTGAAGAAGAGAATCCAGTATTTGAAGATGAAAGCCGACCAAAGAAAGAAGAACTTGATGCTTTAAAGCATTGGCAGAAGAAGGATGCAAGTGCAAAAGCTTACATCTACAATACAATCTCAGATCATTTGCTACCACACATCAGAGGATTGGAATCATCTGAAGATATATGGAATGCATTGGAATATCATTTCCAAAGTACTACCAAAGCAAGGAAAGCAAGTCTATGGTCAGAGCTTACAACATTCAAGAAGAAGCCAAGTCAAAGTATTAGTGATTATGTCACTAAGATGAAGGATCTAGCAGATAGTCTTGGATCCATAGATGAAGATATTGAGGATCACACATTGATTGCTCAATTACTTACATGTTTGAGAGGAGATGTGTTGAGCCCATAAAAGTCATATTGGTCAAAGTCAACTGCAATCAAAGTCAAAAGGTCAAAGTCAACTGGTCAAAGTCAACAAGGTCAAAGTCAAAGTCAACAGGTGCAAAGTCAAGGTGCTAAAGTGTAGGTGTCAAAGTGAACAGGTAGTGCACAATTAATTGTCCACAAAGGGTAAATTGGAGAAAGTGGGTTGCAGGTTGCAGAGGTATTTCTCTAATTTCCCTAAGGTTTAAAGTGTTTTTAAAGTATTTTGGAAGGTTCAGGTGAACCCTCTCTTATGTGCAAAAGTGAAGACTTAAAAGGAAATGTGAAGGTATGTGAAGCGGTAGCGTACACACAGGGGAAAGTATGGCCCCCCAATTAAAATTTTTGGTTTTAGTCCAAAGTCACTACAGGACAAAACAGGGAGTCGTTGGCTGCCACTTGTGAAGGCAATCTTGGGACATCAAAGTGAGCACCAAGATACTATTGCAGTTAGGAGCGTATGTGAACGACACACTAAAAATCAAGGCAAGGACTATTCTTGGACCAATCCTAGAGTAAGCAAGAGAAGCATAGTCTAAGTGAAGCAAGAGAGGGAAGTGCAAGAGTCACCAGTGTGCGACGCAGAGAAGTGGAGTTGAAGGAGTGCATGGAGAGTGACTAAGGGATTGTGCAGAGAGTGCTAAGCTAGTCTAAGGGATTGTGCAGAGAGTGCTAAGCTAGTCCCCCAAGGATCTCAAGGTCTCCTTGCAATGTGTGCGTGCCGACAGAAGGTATTCATTCCTCCCCCTTAGTGGAAGCTTGGTGCAAGGTGTGCACAAGGATAAGCTTGAAGCAGGTGGAGGTCTGGTGCAGAGGAGGCCGGCGGCAAGAAGACTTTGGGGTATTTGGTATTTTGTCATTGAGCACTCTGTGGGATTATGCACAGAAGTATTGGCTTGTATTCTGCTTCAAACATTGTAATTGTCTTACTGTAATCAATCGGCAGAGGCTTCCAAGGTGTATTTCCTCTCCTGGTCTTTTCCTTTTCTCCTACAAACCCTCAAACTCCTTCTTGTCTAAGAACCCCCCAACAAAATTTGGCACGCACGGTGGGACATCCAATGAGATTTGAGTATAGGAGAAGATATATTGTAGTTGGAGAAGCAATATTCAAGTGTCGACAGTACCACTTCAGTGGACTAAGAGGTACATATTCTATCAATTATCTCATATTAAGAGGACTATTGTTAAAGTGTTAACCGTGGAACAGTGTTTCACCGTAAAATGTGTTAAACTTTAAGTATCATTACTCACTAGCCGAAAGGCGTTTATCAGACCAGCATGGGTTCTTGGGAGTGGTAGGGGTCTGTTAGACAGAGGCCCTGTACTTATTTCCCAAATCTTCGTTACAACATCAAAAGCATGAATACTCGTCTTAGCTCAATTACTAGCATTAACTAAACAATACTTGATTTCTATATTCCTGGGAACCGAACTTCTCCAGACTAACCTGCTATTGGAACAGAGCAGTAGTCCATTCTACAGACTCACTAGTATGTAATGAATCAACCAGAGCAAATATTATAGCTGACAGATTCACTCGTCACCACACTTCACAGCGATCTCAAAAAGTTCACGTCTACCGAAAGCAATAGTCCGCCCTCGTCACCGAATGCAATGAGTTCAATAAAACAAACAGAACGTATTCAACAATGCATCAGGTTGCCTATTCAACTCATACGGTAATATAACTACTCAACATGAGTGAGAGTACGAAAATAACTGAAGAACACACAGTAATACAATACGATGACAGTACTCAGACACACAATTTGTCATTCAACTACTCGTTACGGTGAACTATAGTATGAACAGACGATGCAGAACATACGCAATCACCCAACAATACTCAAGACTTCACAACAATGTAAACAATAATCTCACAAATGTTCAGGCGAACAATCTGGCAATTCCAGAAAAGACGTCTCTCTCTGACCCTTCTCCTTTCATTGCTTTATATAAATTTTACAGGATGCGCGTACCAACTTTTCGTGCGTAATTCAAGAAACTCCGTTACATCTGGCATCCGTTACATCTGTCCCACTCCGGCGGCCGGCTAACATTGGCACGCACGGTGGACTCGAACCCGCAAGTTATTTTGCTTACAAAACTATTATTCATCGATGATTCCTTCTAAATACATATTTTTGGCTAATCTAAATGTACGGGCTATTTTTTTCTTAAGAGTTTCTAATAGTTGTTTAAGGGTGTCGGGTTCTAATACTTGCGCATCTACTCTAACAGAGCTAAGAGCGATGGCTTTGGTGAGCAAAATTTCGGCCTGAGTTTGCAAAAAGGCCTCCTGTAAATAAAAATCGTTGGATAGTGCCGCATCTCTGGCTGTCTTCATTTCATTTACTTGCTTCTGCATATCGGTGACTCGGTCTTTCTGGTTGCGCAACTGATTATCTAGTCTTTCAAACTATTGATTCTGAAACTGTATTGTCTTGTGATATGCATCTCGTTCTCTGCGGGCATTCGCTAAGTCCTTTTGATATTTGGTTTCCCTGAGTAATTGATATTTGAGTATATTATTGACTTCATCGAGGGATTCTTTCGTTCTCTGTAATTGTTCTTCTGCCTGCTTAGCTTCTGTCTGGTGCTCTTGGCTCTTTTGTATGGCTTCCCGCAACTGGACTCTTGTTTCTTCGAGTAGGTTTCCTAGCGCTATTCTTGTATCTTCTGTATCTTTGAGTGTTTGATTTAACTTTATTATCTCTGCATCGGCAGCAATCAGTAAATCTTCTTTTTCATGCACTGCTACTAGAGCCTTATCTCGTTGGCTTGTGATTTCTTCCTGTGCTTGGAGTGTGGCCTGTAATTTCTTTATCTGTTCATGGAGTGCATGGTTTTTTGCTTTTGCTGCCTATAACTCTTCCTGGAGGGGGGTGATATCTGCCTCCATCACTTCCAATTTACGTTGGAAGTCCTCTCGGGCATGGTCTGTGACTTGCTTCAGATGTTGCGGCAGTTGTTGGGATAAGTTAATCAGGAGGCGACCCATAGATTCTAATTCAGAGAAGACTGGAATGGAGTGGGGTGGCAGAGGAGGGTGAGGTTGTGAAGAGGTTGCGGTGAGGAGTTGCTGGGAGTTTGGTGGGGAGTAATTGAGGGAGGATGAAGAGGTTTCAGCGGTTTCGGTGGGATGACTGGGCTGGATGGGACTGCGGGGTGGTTTTGGTGGGGGAATGGGGTTGACTGGTGGTGGGTTAGGAAGGGCAGAGTCAGTGGTTGTTACCTTGTTTGTTTGTTCAGTTTCTGTATTGTTAGCCTCTGTGGATTCCACTGCCTTAAGTAGCTTGTCTAGTGCTTCCCTAGCGGATTCTTGCTCGTCTACCTGTTGCTCTGATTCTTTTTCGGTCGAAATTGTTTCTGTCTCTGTTGGATCTTGCTGTTCTTGTTGCTCAGCTGACGATTCATTCTGCATTGATGTGGCTGTATCATGAAATGTCTCCTCTTCGTTCTTCTCGTCTTCTTTATCGTCTTCTTTATTTTTTCCGACTGAGCCTTGTGCTTCACTTTCGGATGAGCTGATCCTGATGCGTTTCCGGCGGAACAATTGGTTGAGCTCTTCTTCATCTTCTTCTTCCTCATCTTCTAGCAACTGTATCGATTCCTCATGTCTCAGGACAGGCCCCCGTGGTGGTGGTTGTGCTGCGAGTATGGCCGGAAAGAGAAATGAAATAATATGGGGTAATCTAGATCGAGGGGTAGTTCCTTTATTGACTTGTTTCACTATGGCTACACATTCCTTATGGATATGGTGAAAGAAAAAGGAGGCAAAGTTGACAGGTTCTTGTGCAGCAAGATCGATGGCAGAGTAGAACGGGCGGGATATACCGTAGGTGCATTTCTGGAGGTTTAAGATGGCGACTAAGAATTGGAGTGCAGTTCTTTTGGGTTCAGGGCGGCAGAGGATGGCGTATTCGTTCGATGAATAGCGGGGGAAGAGTGCTGTCATTCGGGCTACGGGGATGCTTGGGCCATTCTCGCGGCCTTGTGGGGTGAGACGGAAGGCTTCGGCAAAGGCTTGGAAGGTTACTACGGTTCGAGATGGTAGGGAGAGGAAGATCCATTTTCGCTCAGTGATGGAGGATTGAGCGATGGAAGATATGATCTGCGCGAAAAAGGGATGGGCTTCCACTGAGTGCCAAGGCAGCTGAGCGAAGTTGGCCAACCCTCGGATGCGCAGGTATTCTCCTACCTCGGTAGGGATACCATCACAGAAAGCTGCGTAGTTCGCCAATGCTTCCATGGCACACACGAAAACAGAGCACGACACACGGATACACAGAACACAAAAAACACAAGCAAAATCACAAGAACACAATAGCATTTTTTGGCGCAACCGAAGAGATTAAGTAGAGATATTATGGTGGGGGGGTAGGAAGTGATGGTTATCATTGTGCGGTGGTGGAATGATACTGCTTTCAATTTGGCGTGCATGCTCGAGTAAGGAGGGCGGCTTATGACAAAAACGTGGCTATTTAAAAAGAAAAAGAAAGAACAGAAGGAAAAGTAAAGTAAAAAAAATGCAGTCCACCGCCGAATGTTTTAATGTGGGCTAGCAGCGTGTTGATACGGCCACAGCTTCGAACCGTTGATTGCTTTTGGAAGTGGATTTCCGGTCAACGTAGTCAACCAAAAAGTTGTTGGACCAATTTGTTCTGAGATCTTGTAAGGGCCGAACCACCGTAATTTGAATTTGCCTGCGGACCTATTTGACTTTGCATTATAGAAAAGTACAAGCTTTCCTACCGAAAACACTGGAGTCTTCAGGTTTCGATCGTGCATCCTTGCTTGTCTTAGTTGGACTTCATGCATGGTTAAAAAACTGAGCCATCGGTGCTCGTCTAACTCTCTGAGTGTGTCCAATCGAAATGATAGTGAGTCTTCCGGTAGAAGTTTCTGAGCGATTGCTACGCGTAAACTTGGTATGACTATCTCCATTGGTGCTATTGCTTCTAGCCATAAGCTAATTTGAAAGGTGTCCATCCTGTTGTTACCTTGTAGGTAGTCCGATATGCCCATAATACTGCAGGTAGCAGTTGATCCCATCTTTCTAGTGATTCCATGATCAATTTGCGAAGGATATTCAGCAGAGATTTGTTTGTACTTTCGGCCAAACCATTAGCATGCAGATAATAAGGAGAACTAAATTTATGTGTGACCTGGAACGACTGTGTCAGTGCCTTCATTAAATTGTTTGCAAAATGAGTGCCTTGATCTGAGACAATTTCCAGTGGTAAGCCAAAACGTGGAAAGACATCGGTTAGCAGACATTTTGCTACCGTAACGGCTGTAGCAGACCGTAAAGCCCAGGCTTCTGCCCATCTGGTTGCATAATCTGTACAGGTCAGTATGTAACGGTTGTTACTGAAGACTGCTGGAGGTGTAATCGGACCGATAAAATCTAGACCCCATTTTTGGAAAGGTTCCAATGGTAAGATGGGTTGTAGAGGAAAAAGATGACGTTGCAAAGGCTGTCCAGATCTTTGACAAGTATCACATTGTTTGACAAACTTTAATATATCTTTGTACATCGTTGGCCACCAGAGACCACTCTGCAGAATTTTCCGGTGAGTTAAGTCTGCTGCAAAATGGCCACCGGAAGGAATCGAGTGAGCCAACGTGATAACTGAGTTAACTTCATGTGGTGGAATACAGCGAAGTAGGATTCCGGTATGATCTACATAATATAGTTCTCCAGTGATTAACCGAAATCGGCGGCTAAAGACTGCAATTTTCCTTCTTACTGCCCTAGAAGTCTGAGATGGAAGGCAACCATCAGTAAGAAAGGTCAAGATCTGATCATAATATGAAAATGGGATGGGTGGGTCTGCAAAATCTTCATTAACTGGTTCTGACACATAAATCGCGGGTGTTGTGTCATCTATGCCCACCGGAGCTTCACCGGAATCTAAGCGGGATAAGAAATCTGCTAAGGCATGTGAACTGCCTGGCCGGTGAATGACTTCGTAGTTGAATTCCTGCAAGAGTAGCACCCATCGCGCTAATCGACCACCTAGATGCTGTTGCCGAACTAGATAGACAAGTGCAGCATGATCTACATGAAATGTGAATTTACGGTGTAGCAAGTAATGTCTGAATTTCTTGACCGAATATACTAGCCCAAGACATTCTCTTTCTGTTACAGAGTAATTCTTCTCAGCAGGAGCTAATCTTCGACTTGCATAATACACTGGTCTGAACCATTTATCAATTTGTTGCATCAACACACTTCCTATTGCTATATCTGAAGCATCGACAAATACATGAAATGGGTGATCCCAGTCCGGCGGCTGTAAGATAGGGACTTGTGTTAATAAATGCTTTAAACGATCAAATGCTATCTGGCATTCCTGGGTCCATTCAAATTGTCGAGGAGTCTTGGTGATTAGCTTGTTTAGTGGTATAGCCAGATGAGCAAGCCACCCTAAGTGTCTCCCATGCCACCGTACTTGGCCCATAAAGCGCATGACTTCTTTTGGAGTAGCGAGCACCGGAGCTTCTAATACTGCCGAAATTTTATCTGGATCTACTTGGATACCTTGTGCAGATACAATGTGGCCAAGAAACTTGCCACATGAAACCGCAAACACAGATTTTTTTGGGTTCAAGCAGAGTCTATACTCTCTGCATTTCTGAAAGCAGCACCGTAAATGGAACAGGTGTGCTATCATCTTACCGAAAATTGAAAAATCGTCGAGATATCTTGCATAAAGGAAATGAGATAAGGAGAAAATATCTCCTGCATACATCTTTGAAATGTGCTTGGTGCGTTTCTCAATCCAAACCACATTACCGTACAAGCAAAGACACCCCAGTTGGTAATAAATGCAGTTTTTGGTATATCTTCTTCGGCCATTCTCACTTGGTTGTAGCTACTGTATCCATCTAGGAATGAATACATCTCGTGGCCTGCTACTCTATCAAGCATGGTATCCAAAAAGGGGATTGGAAAGGGACCCGGTACGGTTGCTGCGTTTAATTTCCGATAATCTACACAGATTCGCAATTGCTTGTTTTTCTTTGGCACAATCACAATCGGAGAGATCCATTCAGCATGCTCTACTGGCACGATGAATCCGACTTTTAATAACCTATCAAGTTCTACCTTTACCTGAGATGCATAGTGGGGATTCATCCGGTAGCTGGTTTGCTTTATCGGCCTTGCTTCTAGCTTCAGCATGACCCTGTGCTGGTAGATGCGGGGGTCCAATCCTTTCATGTCTTTCTAGTCCCATGCAAAGACGTCAGTGAATTCTCGGAGTAGCTGGATTAAACCTGCTTGAAATGTTTCCGGTAAGTTTTGTTTTATCTTCACAAGACGCGGATGATCTTCATCTCCTAAATTGTAAGTGATCAGCTGATCTTCAGGGACATAGAACTGTTGATGTTTCTCTGTGTCGTCTATTGGTTTAAAAAGTTGCTGTAGTTCATCGTCATGTGTCGAAACAGTGTCTTTTTTCTTAGCCTCTTCTGTGATGGGTATTATTGTACAGACTGAAGCGTTCCAATTATCTACAACGGACTGTAGATCAATAGTCCCTAAGGAAATTAAGTCAGCGTTATTCTTCAGAAACTCTTCTTCTTCATCGTCTGACAATCCATCTAGCATATGGACTGGTTCAGCAAAATACGGTCTAGCATGTAGCTCGCAAGGTTGTATAGCATCTAATTTTACCACATATCTACGATTGGCATCTTTAAACGTAAGCTCTTGTGCAGACCAGTCCTGTATTACCTTCGCATGCTTCAGCTAGGGTCGGCCGAAAAGAAGGTTGTAATCCAAAGTGGATTCTGGCAGATCTAGCCTATGGGATGGACTCTTGATTGATCTGCCATTCTGACAAAAATTGAACTGGTTCGATTTCGGTCCATCCTAACCTTTTGCATAATGCCGCAGTCGCAATGTTAACACCATAGCCTCCATCAATTAATACCTCCGTAATCTTATGATTCTTATACCATACTGTAATCAAGGGAACTGAATGATCAACCGTAGAATCAGGTTCCGGTTGAACTGCTGCTGTTGCTGGAATACAAGAAGGCACCAGACTGAACTATTGTTGGAACTGTTGTCGAATTCCAGGTACTAATGCCAGTAGTTGGCCCAGAGGCAGAGTGATAGATGCCTTAGATAGGATTTCCCAGGCCTGTTGAGATTGATTGACAGGCTCTACTGATGTTGAAGTTGATGCCTCTGCTGATGCGGAGGGGTCTACTGTTGGCAATGTATCTGCTGCTGATGATGTTCTTGCTGCTGACTCTCGTTGTTGTGTTTCTTCCTTTGTTAACGAGGGCTGGGTTACCGGAATAGGCTCTGGGAAGACTGGTGGTTCTGCTGTGGTCCATTGACTAGCCTTGTTGTACATTCTGTGTTGTTCACGTATCCCTGGTTCAAATATTTCTGCTGCCGGTTGCAGTTGTTTACCGGAACGGGTCTGGACTGCAGCAGCCTGTGTTTCCACCGGTGTGATTTGTACCATGTTGGCCATTGGATTTTGTCGTTCCTTCTTCCTTTGATCATACTCAGCTGCATCCTTACAAAATCTCCTAATATGTCCAAATTCACCACAAAAATGACAGCGTGGTGGTGGTAAATTGGGATTTTCCGGTAGTGGTCCATTCTGCCAGCGGTTTGCATTATAGTTGTTATTCCTCTGTCCTCGGTAATTTCGATATCCTTGCTGCTGGTTGTTTCTCATTTGTGGAGGCACATAATGGTTGGCCGGCTGCCCTTGTTCCTGGATAATTGCATTGATAGTCGCTGTTCCCTGTACTCTAGCGTTGTATGCGCAGTTTTCGGTGGTGTGTCCGGCAGTGTTGCAGATAGCGCAGAATGTCTGATTAAGTGCGCAATTGGCACTAGTATGTCCTGAATTTTTGCATGTGATGCAGTATACTTGTCTGGTCATATCTTCGACAACATTTTTGTTTGTCTTTAGCCACTCCAGATCTTCTGTAAATCCGCCGACTTTGTTTTCCAATTGCAGAGTCATTGCAATGACTGCATCGAGGGTCATGGCTCCGACACATCTTATGATCATGATCTGCTTAAGTTGTGGAGTCAAACCATTGATGAACCACTGGGTGATAACGTCATCTGGTAAGTTAGCATGGGCCGGTGGTAGCTGCCTTAAGTGTGTTCTGAAGAGAGTAGCATATTCCTCTACGGTTTGATTTGCCTTCTGTCTGTTATTCTGCAGATAGTCAAAAATTTCGGCTGGATTCTTTTTTAGCCTGAATCGCTGCAAAAAAGCATCTCGAACTGCTTCATAGGTGCCAAAGTGATTAATATCATATTCTATAAGCCATCTGGCTGCTTCATTGACCAGTGTAGCTTGAAAGATGATAGCCTTATAGGCCTAATCCGATGGATGGTTGAGAACTACGTAGCTTATCTCGAAAGTGCGTACGTGAGCGTCCGGATCATCTCTTGGGAATCCACCAAATTTCGTGTACGTCACTCCTGTTGGAGTCGGCCTGGGTGGACATAACTGTTGTTGTTGTTGTTGTCCGTTCATGGTGAGTGTATTATACCTTCCTTCTGTATCTCGGGGCTGAATATCTGCACTATCGGAATCTGTATCGTCGGATGGCGCACTTTCCGGTGCGATGATCTTGCTTAATATGCTTTGAATCTCTGTTTCGAACAGCTTTCCTTCCTTCTTGATGTCTAGTGTATGGGAACTCGCTTCCAAGTGCGGTGGTTGGGCTGAAGATTCAGCAAAAAATGCTAAACTGTCACTGGAAAACTGTGATTCTCTTACCAAAATATCACCGGAATGAACCGAAATTATGCCCGAATACGGTGTTTTTTTGCCTTCGCCGATTTCTTTGACTAGAGTGCTTCTAATCGTAGACAAGTTCAAATCTTTATCCAAGATTGTTAAACTAACTTCAGACTGCGTTCTGGTAGACTCTGGAGTTACTATCTCTCCGACAGACTGTGCCGAAATAGTACCGGAATGTACCAGAGGCGTAACAGGTTCCATCGGAATATGACCGGAATCAGTTCTAACGTTCTTAACTTTCTTGACAATTGGTTCAGACTTAGTTGTGCTTTTACTTCCCCGAGTTGTCTTTAGTACATTAAGTACTCCAGACTGATGGTTCTTGGGGTACGTTTCACCGGATCGAGTAACCGGCATATATCATCTTTTGTACTAATTGCGTAGTATTACTATCAAAACAATTTGCAACAATTTGGTTCTGTTGCTACTTCCAATCGAACAATAATCTGGATGTGCGATTCTAACAGACGACTGGCAATCTTGATGCCACCTTCCCACAGACGGCGCCAAGTGTTAAAGTGTTAACCGTGGAATAGTGTTTCACCGTAAAATGTGTTAAACTTTAAGTATCATTACTCACTGGCCGAAAGGCGTTTATCAGACCAGTGTGGGTTCTTGGGAGTGGTAGGGGTCTGTTAGACAGAGGCCCTGTACTTATTTCCCAAATCTTCGTTACAACATCAAAAGCATGAATACTCGTCTTAGCTCAATTACTAGCATTAACTAAACAATACTTGATTTCGATATTCCTGTGAACCGAACTTCTCCAGACTAACCTGCTATTGGAACAGAGCAGTAGTCCATTCTACAGACTCACTAGTATGTAATGAATCAGCCAGAGCAAATATTATAGCTGACAGATTCACTCGTCACCACACTTCACAGCGATCTCAAAAATTTCACGTCTACCGAAAGCAATAGTCCGCCCTCGTCATCGAATGCAATGAGTTCAATAAAACAAACAGAACGTATTCAACAATGCATCAGGTTGCCTATTCAACTCATATGGTAATATAACTACTCAACACGACTGAGAGTACGAAAATAACTGAAGAACACACAGTAATACAATACGATGACAGTACTCAGACACACAATCTGTCATTCAACTACTCGTTATGGTGAACTACAGTATGAACAGACGATGCAGAACATACGCAATCACCCAACAATACTCAAGACTTCACAACAATGTAAACAATAATCTCACAAATGTTCAGGCGAACAATCTGGCAATTCCAAAAAAGACGTCTCTCTGACCATTCTCCTTTCATTGCTTTATATAAATTTTACAGGATGCGCGTACCAACTTTTCGCGCGTAATTCAAGAAACTCCGTTACATCTGGCATCCGTTACATCTGTCCACTCCGGCGGCCGGCTAACACTATGAACAGCCCATGACCGCAACCCGGTCCCAAACATTGAGGGTCACCTGCAAGCAAACAAGAAGGAAGGCTATTAGAAGGTCCTCTAGTCCACTTTCATCAACTTCATCAGTAAAGAGCATGGCGGGACAGGTAGACTTGGAAACCTTACTCTCAAGATTAAATATAAAGTTTCCTTCTTTCAAAGGCCTAGCTCAGGAGGATCCGGATGAACACATTAGAAGGTTTTTGGCACTATGTAAGATTAGAGGCTTAATGGGTAGGGAGGATGCCTTTTTGATTCTCTTTCCTGCCACATTAGAAGGATTAGCAGGTAAGTGGTTCAGCCAGTTTGCTGAAAACCATTTTACCACTTGGGATTTGATGAAAGATGCATTTAAAGATCAATTCCAGCATGGCAACACTCCGGAGATCATCATAGAAGAACTAGAAAATTTGAGATTGGGTCCAGGAGAAAAGTTCCCAGAGTTTGTGACTAGTGCCAAAGCACTAACGGCTAAATTGCCAGATCCACCACATGATTTTTTTGTTAAGAAATGGTTAGCTAAGCCCTAATGCAAAATAAAGGAATTAGTGTTACCTACAACCTCCATAGAGGAGTTCATCAACACAGCTACACGCTTGGAGCAGATAAGGCACTAGTATGGAGCAACTTCTTCCCAACCAACATATGGTACAGAAATGGAGGATCCAGTGATCCAGCTAAGGAAGGAGCTGGAGGGCTTAAAAAGAAATAAGCCCTACAAAGAGGAGGAGAATGCTGTTGCTCAGTTGAGAAGGGAGATTGAAGCACTAAAGCTCCAAAAGGAGGAGGAGGCCCAAGCAGAGGAATTGGCTCAGCTGCGACAGGAGCTGCAGGAACTCAAAGGGAGTGGCATCAAGAGTGGGCTTTGGTGTTCCATGTGCAGCAAGCAAGGTCACATAGTAAGTGAATGTCCTTTGTTAAGTGTGACTTGCCAATTATGCAGGAAAGTTGGTCATGAGGCCCATGAATGCCAATCAAGGGGAATGCCTGCAACGACATACTGGACACAAGGAGGATCCCTACCACCCACCAATGTGATGGCTGCGGCACCGAATTAAGGTAACAATTATAATCCTAGACAGAGGAATAACCTTGGAAATGGGCCTAGGAGGCCAATCATTTGTTTTAGATGTGGAGAATGCGGGCACTATCAAAGTAGGTGCACCCTACCAGAAAATGCCCCTCCTTGCAGGAACTGCGCTGAGGCCAGAGACCATTATACAAATTGTTGTCCTAAGAATCAAGCCTCTTCATCCAGGCCCCATATTCAAATGATTTTTGTACACAAAGAAGAAATGTGTGATCAAGTCAAAGAGCCATCACCATCTACCAGGGTGGTGCAATTAGAAGAAATAGAATCTTTGACTGTGCAGACAAGAAGCAAGGGGAAGGTTCAAGCATACATAGGTCAAGGATCAAAGATTAAGGAATGGAATCAAGACAGAGAACCATTCGCAGATAAAGCCACCACAGATGCAGATACAAGGCAAAAAGGAGATCTCATATGTACCAGTGATGCCATTGGGCCTGCCTTCAACAGGGCTCATGAGGAGTTTGATAAGTCAACTGGAGCCCATGCTCTCAAGGAATCAGAGGCTTCAAAACTACTCAAGTCCATGAAAAAGGAGGTTAGTATTTTTTTTTTAATAAAGATGGATGGGAAATTCAGGTTAGATTTATTGCAGATAATTGATGAAATGTCCACAACAAGTTTAGTGGCAAAGGCTGTTGTTATGCATAAAGATAAAAGTGTAGGGGAAGCACCCCTCACTGATTACAAGAGCCCTCGGCTAACAATCTCTATTAAAGGTCATGAGTTTCAAGGAGTTATTGTGGATGGTGGTTCTGGCATTAACTTGATGCTTGAATATACCATGAAAAAGATTGGACTATACCCTTCACGATCTGCCAACTTCACTGTAACAATGGCAGACCAAAGCATAGTAAGGCCTATGGGAGTGGTCCCTGGAGTTCCAGTCAAGATACAAGGTACCATCTTCAACTTGGACTTTGTTGTTTTAAGGCTGCCACAGGTAGAAGGAAGCTTCCCTCTATTAATTGGGAGACCTTGGTTAAGGCATGCCAATGTGCTGCATGACTTGGGCAAGGACACAATGTGGGTAAAGCAGGAGGGAAAAGAGTTGCAGCAGATAATTTTAGAAGAAGGACCAGACAATCAGAGAAATACTAGCATGATGCAGACAATTGGTATTTGTATGGAAGAAGAAGTGGTGGACAACCCAGAAGCAGATCTATTTGAAGGAGCAGATTTATACGAAGATGAAAACATGTTGGCTTGGCTCCATGTAGAAGACCCATCTTCGTGCTATGGAATTTTTCCAAACTCAAGTAGAGAAGAAGCATATGAAGAAAAAGAGGAAATCACTTAGGTTGAAACAGTCTCAGTCAAAGGCCATAGCAAAGAGAAGAAAAGCAAAGCCCTTACATGCAGCAGTGATGATGCTACTCCAATTCATATGTCAATGACCATTTTTTTATGGATACTAGTATGGCTATCATCTGTTATGTCAATTCTTATGATAGCAAGTGCAGGGCTTTACAAGAATGTGGAAGGTGTACCTTCCAGTCTTTGGAATCAGAGGGTTCCATTGGATGAAGAAGCCAGAATAGCAAAAATAAAATTTTGCAGATTAAGTCATAAGGTGGCTGAAACAAAGGTACAAAGGATGCTGTATGAAGGAGATAATATTTTTCTGAAGGATTCAGGATACCCCTATCAGATCATCAGTGTGCCCAACAAGAAGCTAAAACAAATGAAATGCAATACAATTGGAGATTATGGAGGAGTTTCTCGGGGTCCACATATAAAGATAATGGCTAAAGGCCTATCATCAAGCCAAGTGAAGAATTATGGATCACCCGAAACCTGCAAAATTTGTCCAGGTTGTACATAGTCTTTTCTCGTCATTTTTTCTTTAGTTTTAGTAGTTTTCTTTATCCCTTTCATGCTTGTTTCTTGAGTTTTTAGCAAATTTATCAGCCATTTCATCAAATTTGCAAAGGTACAAATTTTGGAATTTTTAGGAAATTTTTTCATAAATTTTCAAGCATTTTTTAGAATTTTTCTAGCCTTTTTCTCCTTTTTCATGTGTCTTTTTCTTGCCAAATTGGAGGAATAAAGGAAGCTCTCTGTGGGTTTGAGTGAAAAGACTGGCCTAAACCTATAGGAAATTTTTTCAGAATTTTTTTTGAAGATTTTTTGGATATTTTTGGCCATTTTTTCCCTAGGCGTTTTGGTTTTCCCAAAAAAAATAAAATAAAATAAAATCCCCCCCCCCCCTTCCCCCCTTTTTTATCTTTTTATTTTCTTTTTCTTTTATTTAATATTTTTTATTTTATTTTTATATTTTTTATTATTTATTTTATTTTATTTATTTATTTTAATTTTCTTTTTCATTTTTTTAGCTTAGGTGTGGGCGTTCGCCAAAAGTTATTACAAAAAAAAAAATCAATCAGCATTTTATTTATATTATTTATTATTATTATTATTATTTTTATATTTTTTTAATTTTCATGGCCAAAAACTTTTGGCTCTGGATTGTGCCTAGGTTGGCCATTTTTTACAAAACTGGAGTCATTTTTATGTTTTTTGGCGCCTCTAGAGTCATTTTTTGCATTAATTTTATCAAAATCATACCTTTTCTCTGACTTTTGGTCAAAACCCACATGTTTTACGCACATTTATCACATGTTTTTATTTCCCCACATTTTCCACATGGCTTATTCTCCC
Organism: Ceratopteris richardii; assembly: GCA_020310875.1. Classification (NCBI taxonomy): domain Eukaryota; kingdom Viridiplantae; phylum Streptophyta; class Polypodiopsida; order Polypodiales; family Pteridaceae; genus Ceratopteris; species Ceratopteris richardii. The sequence continues at coordinate 37,860,411 of CM035440.1, forward strand.
TTTGTCTTTCCTTATGTTTCATAATGTCCCATATACACCCTCTGTAGCTCTACTGTTTGATCATTTTAACCCTCTCCAGACCCCATAATCATACCCCAATCCCTCCCTTTCCTAATCTGCCCAGCCATATCCTTAACCATCCCAAACCCTTCCATCTCCGCCCCTCAGCCCTCGCCTCCACCTCCTTTCTACCCTCCCATTGACCCCCCTTGCTTTTCCATACAAATCCCACTCTTGGTTCTCCTCTGGTGCTTGTTCTGGTGGAATCAGTTGCTGCTCAAGTGCACTTTTCAAGATTATGCAGCTCCTAAATCATAGTGTCCTCTCTACTCAAAGTTTTGGCTATAGCTCTCCGGGACGGAGAGCACATTAGGTGGTGGGCAACTGTTGAGCCCATAAAAGTCATATTGGTCAAAGTCAACTACAGTCAAAGTCAAAAGGTCAAAGTCAACTGGTCAAAGTCAATTGGCCAAAGTCAAATGGTCAAAGTCAACAAGGTCAAAGTCAAAGTCAACAAGTGCAAAGTCAAGGTGCTAAAGTGCAGGTGTCAAAGTGCACAGGTAGTGCACAATTAATTGTCCACAAAGGGTAAATTGGAGAAAGTGGGTTGCAGGTTGCAGAGGTATTTCTCTAATTTCCCTAAGGTTCAAAGTGTTTTTAAAGTATTTTGAAAGGTTCAGGTGAACCCTCTCTTATGTGCAAAAGTGAAGACTTAAAAGGAAATGTGAAGGTATGTGAAGCGGCAGCGTACACACAGGGGAAAGTATGGCCCCCCAATTAAAATTTTTGGTTTTAGTCTAAAGTCACTATAAGACAAAACAGAGAGTCGTTGGCTGCCACTTGTGAAGGCAATCTTGGGACATCAAAGTGAGCACCAAGATACTATTGGAGTTAGGAGCGTACGTGATCGACACACTAAAAATCAAGGCAAGGACTATTCTTGGACCAATCCTAGAGTAAGCAAGAGAAGCATAGTCTAAGTGAAGCAAGAGAGGGAAGTGCAAGAGTCACCAGTGTGCAACGCAGAGAAGTGGAGTTGAAGGAGTGCATGG
>CM035440.1:37866462-37886462 GCA_020310875.1 Ceratopteris richardii
GCAAACTCATTTGTTTTGATCTTAGTGTTTCAAACATCATCTCCAAAGCCCATAGGAACTTATTTAGTGTCATTGGAAAGCTAAAGGGGCCTACAACACAACTCTAAAGTAAAATAGGGCAAGTACCAAGCACGGATTAGCAGTACCAACTCATCTCTTGAGGTGTCCATCTATCTTTCCCAATAGTGGTATCAGAGCAATTTGAGGTAAAATGGGAGAGGGTTTCCCTTCTTTTATTGATAAATTGGATAGGAACAACTATCAAGCATGGACTTTGAGGATGAAGACATACTTACAAGGCAAGAGTCTCTATGGATACATATCAGGAGATGAGGAGATGCCCATTTTCACAAGCAAAGAGCAACCTAGAAGAGAGGAGCTTGAAAGACTCAACTCATGGTGTGCCAAAGATGCATAAGCAAGGTCATATCTTCTTAACTCTATCTCTTACTTCCTTTTTCCACATATTAGGAACTGTAAAACATCTCAAGAGACTTGGGATACATTGTCATCATACTTTACTTCCAATACAAGGGCAAGAAAGAACCAATTGTGGATTGAGTTTACCACTCAAAGGAAACAACCTAAGCAAAGTATTTTAGAGTATCTGACCAAAGTCAAAGATGTGGCTGATCAATTGGCAAGCATATGAGAGGAGATTGAAGAGAAACAAATAGTGAGACAAGTGATCAATGGCATCAAGGCAGATGACAAATGAGAAAGCTTCACAATTGCCATGGACTTATACATGGACACGCAGATTCCAGATCTTACCACACTCATGGGGCAACTCTTTACACATGAAATCAAGCTCAACAAAAATGGACACTCATCTAGAGCTAATAATGCTTCCGCCCTATACATAGATAAAGGCACGCCTAAAGAGAAAGGGAAAAGTAAAAAGATTGAAGGTGGAGGTACTACTTCTCAAGCCAACTATGCAGGGAGAGGTAGGAACTCAAGAGGTAGGGGCAGAGAAGTTAAGCAAGGCAGGGGGAGATCCTTCAACTCTTCCCCATGCAACATATGTGGATTATCTAATCACACTACAGATGAGTGCTATAGGAACTACAAGAATCGGAGTGGAAGAGGATATCAAAGAGGTGGCTACTCACAATCAAGAGGAAGATTCAATCATACTCAAAGCTACAACAACAACTACAACAACAATTACAACAATAACTACCAAGGAGGCTAGAAATCAAGAAAAGACTACAACAATTAAACAGAGGTTCAAGAGGATTCCGTTTTGATTATGAATATGAATTCAAAGCAAGGTATGAATGATGAACACCTCTTCTATATTGACTCAAGTTGTTCAAACCATGTTGCAAGCAATGTAGCTCTTCTCTCTGACCTTGAGGAACCTAAGGGAACACCAAGTACAAACACGTGATGACACCAAGCATTCAGTGGTCAAGGTAGGAATTATTAAAACCTCTGATGGGAACATAAATCTATTGAGAAGGGTTCTTTATGTACCTACAATCACCAAGAATTTGATGAGTGTTGACAAATTGTGGAAAAGGGTTTGCAGGTTAGGTTCAACAAATATGGAGCATTTGTGGAAGATCCCCGACATGTATTCAAGAGAATAGCCAAGGGAGAAAAGAGAGGTAGACTATTTACATTTGAACTTGAAGAGACAAGGAATATTGCACTTTCTAATTACAAGGATCAAACATTGTAGGAGCTTGAGATTTGGCATAAAAGATTAGGGCATATTGGTGAGAGGACTTTAAAGCAAATATGTAGAGATCAATGTGTGCTTGGGATGCCTAATGTATCCAAGCAACACATGATCTATAAATGTGGTGCATGTCAGTTTGGTAAATCCCACAGGTTACCCTTCTTGAAGAAAGGTTATATGCATGAGGATTACTTGGAGCTTGTTCACAGAGATGTGTGGGGACCAAGCAAAGACCCTTCAATTTTTTGCTCAAGGTACTATGTGTCTTTCATTGATGATTTTAGTAGATGGACTATCTTGTACTTTATGAAGCACAAAGATGAAGTGTTTCATTGCTTTAAGAAGTATCTTGCACTTGTGGGAAACCAAAGAGACTAAGGTCAGATGGAGGAGGTAAGTACTTCTTAAATGAATTCGATGCATTCTTGGAAGATAGAGGAATCAAAAGGGAAATTACAGCAAGGTATACCCCTGAACAAAATGGGGTGGTAGAGAGGAAAAATAGGTTGATTGTTGAAACAACTAGGTCAATGCTAAATAAAAAGAGATTACCAAATTATTTGTGGGTAGAGAGTGTATCTACTGCTACTTATCTTGTCAAATCACTTGATGGGATGACCCCATATGAAGCATGTCATGGTAGAAGGCCATCACTTGATCATTGCAGAATCTTTGGATGTGTTTCTTATGTACATATCCCATCTCAAATTAGAGGTAAGCTAGACCCTAAGGCAGAGAAGTGCATTTTCATAGAGTATGATTAAAAAAAAAAGGGTACAGGTTCTATAATCCATCCAACAAAGGATTTATGGTCAATAGAGATGTTGTGTTTGATGAGAATGATTCTTGGTTTGAAAGTGAATGCAAGAAGGTTAAGTTGCCATATGACTTGGAAGAGGATTTTCCAAGTCTCACCAAGGAGGAACCAAATCAAATTGAAGACATCAAATCAGATTATGAGGATACCATCAATTTGGAGGAGTTCAAAGCATGGAAATCAAGGGCAAGGTCAAGATGAATAGATTGGAAGACATACCTGAATCATCGAACCAAGCAATTAGAAGATCACAAAGGAAGAGCAAGAAACCAATCAGATATGGGTATGATACTGTTGGTGCAGGACAATCAACAATTGATGTTTTGATGAAGAGTTGAAGTCAAGGTTTGAAGGAAAGATTCAAGTTGTGAAGCATGGAAGAAGAATACATTTAGAAGAGGAAGATGTGTACACATATGTACAGATAGTTCACTTATATATTTAAGAAGTCATAAGGTTGTAAATTTTTTGTATATATATACTATGAAAATGTCGGGGCAAGCATGAGAGAGCATGAGAATAGAGTAATCAGAAGTTGTATGTGTCATTAGACATCTTAGAAGTGACTAAAGACTCTCTCATCACTTAGTTGTAATTTTTCTCAGAAATGAAGAAAATGTTGTGCCCGATATTTCTGAGTTTTCTCCTTCTGTGTTAGATCTTTTGTGAAATACTTTTGTACAAGTCTAAGTCTATAGGTAATCGACCTCTGTACAAATTTTTAGCTTCCAATTGTGATCAGGCTGAGAGAATTAAGTGTAGGAACATTTGCATATGTGAATGAGAAGAAGTGAAGTTACAGGAGGCACAAAATTTGATATGAATGTTTTGATCAATTCTCCTTCCACAGTTTAAAGTTTTGAGCAAGCCAGTACTTAATCTTTAAGTTGGAAGGTAAGCTACTTGTGGCTAAAAGCATTTGTAGAAACGGGTTCTAGATTGAGAGAACCAAAGGTTTAAAGTCATAGGTGTCTAAATCGACTTCTCAGAAGAACAGTTTTAGACATAGGTGAGTTGTTGAGATCATTTCTCAAGTTCTATTGAATCTTTTGGAGTGATTCAACTTGGAGAAGGTGTGCAATCTATAGGCAACACCTCATACAAAGTTTTATAAAAAAATTTACATATTTGTTAAGGCAATGAGTGAATTATGTGCAGCATACTTTCTATGTATTCTCCTTCTTCACAATTTGTTCAGAAAATTTGACAATAGAGTATTGATCTTCTAAAATTGGTGAAGATCTGAGTTATTCTTGTTATAGAGGTGCTCTAAATACAAGAGTAACTTGTTCTTTTGGAGATTAACACTCTCCATCAGTGGTATCATAGTAGGAAGCATCAGAAGTAAGACAAATCCTCACAGGTTTGAGAGGTGATGACAAATGGAAGCCATTCATTTTGTCTACTGAATTATCACTTGATCATTTTACTCCTGACTTAAATCTGTTGCTAGGACATATGTTAACCTTTGAGCAGGATGTCAAAGGTGAAGGTGACAAGAGTACAGGCCATGCAATGTATTCAAAGGATAAGAAGAAAAATAGAAAAGGGAGCAACAAGCAAATGAAGATGAAGGCACAACTAGTCAAGCCAACTTCCTAAGAGGAAGAGGAGGTGGCAAAGGTAGAGGAAGAGGCAGGAATAATAAAGATGGAGTCAAAGCTTGCTAGATTTTTGGTAAGACAAATCAATTAGCTAATGATTGTTGGCATAATAATCATGAGTAATGGTGGATATAATCAGAATTTTAATTCAAGAGGAAGAGGTGGCAGAAATCAAAGAGGTAACTTCAGAGGAAGAGGTAGTAGGGGTTACTTTGGAAGAAATGCAGGTAGAGGATTCCAAAAACAACAATACAATAATACCTACTACAATTATGCTTCAGATCAGAAGGAGGATTCAACATTGATAATGAATGCAACTTGTGAAAGGCAAAGTGAAGACCAAAGAGTCTTCTACATTGACTCAGGGTGTAGAAATCACCTGAGTGGTAACATAGCATTGATGACTGATTTGGAAAATAAGGTATCTAATCATGTTGGTCAAACAGGTGACAATACAAAGCACAATGTGAAGTCAATTGGATCAGTGAAGGCCAAGGATGGAAGTACTCTCTTGAGTAAGGTCTTGTATGTTCCTACAATTCCTAAGAATCTGATAAGTGTAGGACAAATTGTTGAAAGAGATTATGAAGTTAGATTCACTAATGAAGGAGTGTTTGTGGAAGACCCTAGCAATGGGTATAAACAAATTGTTTCAGGGAAGAAAGAAGGAAGGTTGTTCACATTGAAGATTCAAGGTAATGTTGGTCATGCCTTGTTCACTTATGGAGGACATAAGATCTCTGAGTTAGATCTTTGGCACAAGAGGCTTGGACACTTCAATGAAAGAGGTATCAAAGATATGATTAACAATGGTTCAGTGCTTGGATTGCCTAATGTTGCAGGTCAACATATGACATACAGATGTGAGTCATGTCAATTAGGTAAGGCTCATAAGCAATCTTATTCCAAGCATGATTTTATATATTCAGAGAAGCTTGAGTTGGTACACGCAGATGTGTGGGGACCATCAAAGGATTTCAGTATAAATGCTTCAAGGTACTATGTGATTTATGTTGATGATGCTACCAGATGGATCACTATCTATGTGATCAAAGATAAGTCAGAGGTATCCAATACATTCAAACATTATCATGTGTATGCAGAAAGAATTACAGGCCATAAATTGAAGAGACTAAGGTCAGATGGAGGGGGAGAGTATTTTTCTAATGAGTTAAGTGATTACTTGTGGAATGCACGTATAAAAAGGGAAATCACTTGCAGGTACTCTCCTCAACAAAATGGTGTAGCAGAGAGAAGAAATAGAACTCTTGTTGAGTTTGCAAGGTCAATGATGAAGGAGAAAAATTACCCAAATTATTTGTGGGTTGAGGCTGTAAATACAGCTACTTATTTGGTCAATGGGCTACCATGTAAAGCTTTGCAGGGTATGACACCATATGAGGCATGGTGGGGTAAGAGAACTACCTTGGATCATTGCAAAGTATTTGGATGTTTGGCATATGCATATGTGCCATCACAATTAAGACACAAGTTAGAACCTAAAGCTGAAAAGTATGTATTCATTGGTTATGATGATAAGCAGATGGGATATAGGTTGTGGAGTCCATCCACAAAACAATTTCTCGTATCAAAAGATGTTACATTTGATGAGCAAGGTACTTGGTATGCAGGTACAATCAATATTAATACAGGTGATGAAGAAGTTGTGAGTCAAAAGAAAGGTAAATCAAAGGTTCAGATATTTGATGAAGAGGAGAATAATGAAGTGCATGTTGAAGTTGAAGAAATGCCAAGATTTGATCCTGAGTGTGAAGAACCAGAAACCTCAAGGAGTGGAGAACTCAGAAGGTCATCAAGACACAAGTGGCAACCTACAAGGTATAGCTATGACACTTCTTTTTTGGCTACCAAAGATTATGCTTACATGATAAAGGCAGATGAAGACCCTTCCACATATGAAGAGGCAAAAGGTAAGGAAAATCGGGAGAAAGCTATGTAGGAGGAATATGATGCATTAATGGAGAACCAGACATGGGATTTGGTTTCTAAACAAAATAGTCAGAAGATCATTGGATGCAAATGGGTCTACAAGACTAAGAGGTTTGCAGATGGAAGTGTGTCTAGGTATAAAGCTAGACTTGTTGTGAAATGGTTTGCTCAAACATATGGTATTGATTATGATGAGACCTATAGTCCTGTGGCAAAGATGACAACCATCAGGACACTCATAGCCATTGCTGCATGTAAAGGTTGGAAATTATGTCAATTAGATGTGAAGAATGCTTTTTAAAATGGTTACATTTCATATGATGTTTTCATGGAGCAACCTCAAGGATTCAGAGATGGAAGGTATCAAGATCATGTATGTAAGCTCAAGAGAGCTTTGTATGGTTTGAAGCAGGCCCCAAGGGCATGGAGTTATAGACTTGTGAAGTTCTTGAAAGAACTTGGATTTCAAGAATCTAAGGCAGATAGTAACTTGCTTGTTAAAGCAAGTGATGATGGGTTCATTTACATATGCATATATGTTGATGATATAATTCTTACAGGTACAGATGAGAAAGGCATTCAAAGCCTAAAGAAGCAAATGGAGAAAGAGTTCAAAATCAGTGACTTGGGAGACTTGTCATATTTCTTGGGCATGGAGATTTCATACACTCAACATGGAGTGTATGTGACTCAAGGAAGGTATTTGAGGAACTTGTTAATCAAGTTTAAAATGAATGATTGCAGGGTAGCACCTACTCCAATGGAGGTGAATCACAAATTGAGCAGATATGGTGGAGAAGAATTCAAGGATATTAAGCTATATCAGAGTTTGGTTGGTAGTCTTATCTATGCTACATTAACTAGGCCTGAGTTATCATATGCAGTTGGAGTTTTGTCTCAATTCATGCATTGTCCTAGGAAAGAACATTGGATTGCAGGTCAAAGAGTGTTGAGGTACATTAAGGGTACACTCAAAGAGGGTTTGTATTATGGTTTTACATCAGATACAAACATCAAAATATATAGTGATGCAGATTGGGCAGTTAATCCTGATGATAGAAGATCAACATATGGATACTTGTGTTATGTGGGAGATAAGTTAATCTCTTGGTGTTCAAAGAAGCAACACACAGTTGCTTTATCATCTACAGAAGCTGAGTACAAAGGTATGGTTGAAGCTGCAAAGGAAGTGATATGGCTTAAGACTCTCATGAAGAGTTTTGACACCATACAGAATACACCTATCATTTATGGAGATAACATGAGTTCATTGTATTTAGCTGCTAATCCTCCGTTTCATGCAAGGACTAAACACATTGAGATTCAGTATCACTTTCTGAGAGAGAAGGTGATGGATAAAGAGATTGAAGTCATACATACTTCAACAAAAGATCAGATAGCTGATATGCTTACCAAAAGCTTGGATGGACCAAAGCTACAGAGATTCAAAGACATGGCAGGCATAAAGAAGATAGAGAAAACCTCAATTGATGATTGAGGGGGAGCTGTTGGTGCAGGACAATCAACAATTGATGTTTTGATGAAGAGTTGAAGTCAAGGTTTGAAGGAAAGATTCAAGTTGTGAAGCATGGAAGAAGAATACATTCAGAAGAGGAAGATGTGTACACATATGTACAGATAGTTCATTATATCTTTAAGAAGTCATAAGGTTGTAAATTTTTTGTATATATATACTATGAAAATGTCGGGGCAAGCATGAGAGAGCATGAGAATAGAGTAATCAGAAGTTGTATGTGTCATTAGACATCTTAGAAGCGAGTAAAGACTCTCTCATCACTCAGTTGTAATTTTTCTCAGAAATGAAGAAAATGTTGCGCCCGATATTTCTGAGTTTTTTCCTTCTGTGTTAGATCTTTTGTGAAATACTTTTGTACAAGTCTAATTCTATAGGTAATCGACCTTTGTACAAATTTTTAGCTTCCAATTGTGATCAGGCTAAGAGAATCAAGTGTAGGAACATTTGCATATGTGAATGAGAAGAAGTGAAGTTAGAGGAGGTGCAAAATTCGATACGAATGTTTTGATCAATTCTCCTTCCACAGTTTAAAGTTTTGAGCAAGAAAGTACTTAGTCTTTAATCTGGAAGGTAAGCTACTTGTGGCTAAAAGCATTTGTAGAAATGGGTTCTAGATTGAGAGAACCAAAGGTTTAAAGTCATAGGTGTCTAAATTGACTTCTCAAAAGAACAGTTTTACACATAGGTGAGTTGTTGAGATCATTTCTCAAGTTCTACTGAATTTTTTGGAGCGATTCAACTTGGAGAAGGTGCGCAATCTATAGGTGACACCTCATACAAAGTTTTATAAAAAACTTTACATATTTGATAAGGCAATGAGTGAATTATGTGCATTAGACTTTCTGTGTATTCTCCTTCTTCACAGTTTGTTCAGAAAATTTGACAATTGAGTATTGATCTTCTAAAATTGGTGAAGATCTAAGTTATTCTTGTTATAGAGGTGCTCTAAATACAAGAGTAACTTGTTCTTTTGGAGATTAACACTCTCCATCAGATACTTCTTTAGTAACCAAGCATTCTGTTTATCTTGCTAAGGATTTAGCATGTTAGGAACCTACCTCATATGGAGAGGGAAAGACCAAGACAGAATGGAAGGAAGCTATGGACGAAGAAATAGACGCACTCAAGGAGAATGATTCTTGGGAGCTAGTTCCAAAGAAGGAATCAATGAAGGTAATCGGATCTAGATGGATTTACAAAGTCAAGACAAACTCAGATGGAACCATAAACAGGTATAAAGCTAGACTTATGGCTACGTTTTTTGCAAAAACCCAAGGAATTGGTTATGAAGAGACCTTCTCACCTGTGGCCAAAATGCCAACCATCAGGGTATTAGTAAGTGTGGCTACATCAAGGAATTGGAATATGTACCAATTGGATGTAAAAAATGTTTTTGTAATGGATGGATTTTCGAGGAGGTTTACATGGCTCAACCTCCTAGTTATGAAGACCCAAGCAAGGTGAATTATGTATGCAAATTGAACAAAGCCTTGCATGGATTGAAGCAGGCGCCTAGGGCATGGAACCATAGGTTGACCACATACCCAAGATCAAGGATTCATCATAAGCAAATTAGATACTTCTCTATTTGTCAAGAGAAGTAATTCAGAGGTGATATACCTATGTGTGTATATTGATGATATTACACTTACAGGTAGTGATGCCAATGGCATCAAACAGATCACACACTTAATAATGCAGGAGTTCAAAATCAGTGATTTAGGATCACTAAAAAATTTTCTTGGACTTGAATTAGTCTATAGAAATTCTGGAATTTATATTACTCAAAGAAAGTAAGTGCAAGATATGTTGAAGAAGTTCCACTTGGAGAATGGCAAAGTAGCTATTATTCCTAAGGAGGTAAATAAAAAATTAAGTGCTCATGAAGGTGATTTACTTGACGACATTGCAGGATATCAAAGCATAGTAGGAAGCCTAAACTATGCTACATTAACAAGGATTGAGATTTCTTATGGAGTAAGTTTCTTAAGTCAATTTATGCACAAACCTAGAGCACCTCACTTGGAAGCTGCGAAGAGGATTTTGAAGTATCTTAAGGGTACTCAAAATCAAGGCTTATACTTTCCATATACTTCATATTTGGATATCAAACTACACTTAGATGCAGATTGGGAAGGTTGTAAGGATGATAGGAGGAGTACCTCAAGTTATCTATCTTTCATAGGTGATAAGCCCATTTCATGGTCTTCCAAGAAGCAACCTACTGTTGCTTTATCTTCAACAGAGGTTGACTAGACAATGCTACTCAAGAAGCCATATGGATCACATTGCTATATTGAGATTTGGGACTTCACACTAACTCACGAATGGTTTTTGGTGACAATACTAGTTCTTTACATCTTGTAGAAAATCCTATCTTTCATGCAAGAACCAAGCATATGGAGGTTCACTATCACTATGTGAGGGAGAAGCTATTGAGCAAGGAGATTCAACTTTCATATGTGTCCACTAATATACAATGTGCAGACTTATTGACCAAAGCACTTGATGGTACTAAACTTTGCAGGTTTAAAGCTATGATTGGATTGCAGGACATTCAAGAGGATTGATGGAGAAAACAAGCCAAGATTTTTGGCTTGTGGGGGAGCTGTTGGTGCAAATATCAATCCATCACACTTGGCTAGACTTTAAAGAAGATGTGTGCATTCATTTGATGGAGCATATGAACATTAGCATGTAATAAGTTGATCATTACCCAATGCAAAATTGTTCTACATGAAGAAAATCTTGTAAATCCACTAAATTCGTGGAGTTAGGAGAGATAAAAGCTACAAATTATTTTGGTGGAATGACTCCTAACTTGGAGAAGAACTTTTAGGTAAAGTCAAGTTTGAATTTGAATTCAAACCTTGAGGCAAAGCATCTATAAAAGTGGATTGTAATCTCGCGGCCTTGAGAGCCCCCATTACTAAGCATATAGTTGATCATTTGATGTAGTTGAGAGGCTTACACTATAACCTACTCCTATCACCATCATTGGACATCATACTCATGCCAATGATCATGTACAACATTGTCATATAATAGATTATATCATTGATCATCTCTGTTGGTCTCTCTATCATTGGCACTCATAACAATGTACTTGTCTTGATCATATCTTGGTGATCCCTCCATCGTTTTCAATGATCTATAGCTTATTGGAACAAGCTCAAAGTCTAATACAAGCTGGCAACGTTTTAAGAAGTTTCATCTAGCCAAGTGAGAGAAACTTGTCTCGAAGTGATCACTGGTCATTCTCTATAGAGGTCCTAAAATATCCGAGGTAAGCTTCTACTTGCTAAAGACATTGATAAGTGTGTAGTCTATCATTTTAAGTGATTCCACTTGGAAAAATTATCTCTCTAAGCTAATTAAATACCCTCAGAAGGAATGGTTCTAATTGCTACTGCGCTGTGAGTATTGAGCAAAACTTTAAACAGGTATCAAGACCAAAATAGGAACTTTTCGGTCACTAGCTAGTTGCAAACTTATCTATTTTGATCCTAGTGATTGAAGCATCATCTCCAAAGCACATAGGAACTTATTTAGTTTTGTTGGAAAGCTAAAGGGGCCTATAATGCAACTCTGAAATAAAATAGGGTAGGTACCAAGCACGGATTAGTAGTACCAACTCATTTCTTGAGGTGTCCATCCGTCTTTCCCAACAGTGGTATTAGAGCAATTTGAGGTAAAATGGGAGATGGTTTCCCTTCTTTTATTGATAAATTGGATAGGGACAACTATCAAGCATGGTCTTTGAGGATGAAGACATACTTACAAGGAAGGAGTCTCTATGGATACATATTAGGAGATGAGGAGATAGCCATTTTTAGAAGCAAAGGACAACCTACAAGAGAGGAGCTTGGAAGACTCAACTCATGGTGTGCCAAAGATGCATAATCAAGGTCATATCTTCTTAACTCTATCTCTGAATTCCTTCTTTCACATATTAGGAACTTTAAAACATCTCAAAAGACTTGGGATACATTGTCATCATACTTTTCTTCCAATACAAGAGCAAGAAAGAACCAATTGTGGATTGAGTTTACCACTCAAGGGAAGCAACCTAAGCAAAGCATTTCAGAGTATGTGACCAAAGTCAAAGATGTGGCTGACCAATTGGCAAGCATAGGGGAGGAGATTGAAGAGGAGCAAATAGTGAGACAAGTGATCAATGGCATCAAGGAAGATGACAAATGGGAAAACTTCACAACTTCCATGGACTTATACACGGACATGCAGATTCTAGATCTTACCACACTCATGGGGCAACTCTTTACCCATGAAGCCAAGCTCAACAAAAATGGAGACTCATCTAGAGGTAATAACTCTTTTGCCCTATACACAGATAAAGGCAAGTCTAAAGAGAAAGGGAAAAGTAAAAAGATTGAAGATGAAGGTACTACTTCTCAAGCCAACTATGCAGGGAGAGGTAGGAACTCAAGAGGTAGGGGCAGAGAAGGTAAGCAAGGCAGGGGGAGACCCTTCAACTCTTCCCCATGCAACATATGTGGATTATCTAATCACACTATAGATGAGTGCTATAGGAACTACAGGAATCAGAGAGGAAGAGGATATCAAAGAGGTGGCTACTCACAATCAAGAGGAAGATTCAATCATACTCAAAGCTACAACAACAACTACAACAACAATTACAACAATAACTACCAAGGAGGCTACAAATCAAGAGAATACTACAACAGTTACACAACAGATCAAGAGGACTCCCTTTTGATTATGAACATGACTTCAAAGCAAGGTATGAATGATGAACACCTCTTCTATATTGACTCACGTTGTTCAAACCATGTGGTAGGCAATGTAGCTCTTCGCTCTGGCCTTGAGGAACCTAAGGGAAAGCACCAAGTACAAACTGGTGATGACACCAAGCATTTAGTGGTCAAGGTAGGAAATGTTAAAACCTCTTATGGGAATAGAAATCTATTGAGCAGGGTTCTTTATGTACCTACAATCACAAAGAATTTGATGAGTGTTGGACAGATTGTGGAAAAAGGTTTGCAGATTAGGTTCAACAAATATGGAGCATTTGTGGAAGATCCCCGACATGGATTCAAGAGAATAGCCAAGGGAGAATAGACAGGTAGACTATTTACATTTGAACTTGAAGAGACAAGGAATATTGCACTTTATAATTACAAGGATCAAACATTGTCAGAGCTTGAGATTTGGCATAAAATATTAGGACATATTGGTGAGAGGACTTTAAAGCAAATATGTAGCGATCAATGTGTGCTTGGGATACCTAATGTATCCAAGCAACACATGATCTACAAATATGGTGCATGTCAATTTGGTAAATATCATAGGTTACCCTTCTCAAAGAAAGGTTATATGCACAAGGATTACTTGGAGCTTGTTCACACACATGTGTGCAGACCAAGCAAGGACCCTTCAATTTTTGGCTCAATGTACTATGTGTCTTTCATTGATGATTTTAGTAGGTGGACTATCTTGTAGTTTATGAAGCACAACGATGACGTGTTCAGTTGCTTTAGGAAGTGTCTTGCACTTGTGGAAAACCAAACAGGAAGAAGCCTAAAGAGACTAAGGTCAGATGGAGGAGGTGAGTACTTCTCAAATGAATTTGATGCATTCTTGCAGGATATAGGAATCAAAAGGGAAATTACAACAAGGGATACCCCTTAGCAAAATGGGGTGGTAGAGAGGAGAAATAGGTTGATTGTTGAAACAGCTAGGTCAATGCTAAATGAGAAAAGATCACCAAATTATTTGTGGGCAGAGAGTGTATCTACTGCCACTTATCTTGTTAACAGGTTGCCATCCAAATCACTTGATGGGATGACCCCATATGAAGCATTGCATGGTAGAAGGACATCACTTGATCATTGCAGGATCTTTGGATGTGTTGCTTATGTACATATCCCACCTCAAATCAGAGGTAAGCTAGATACTAAGGCAAAGAAGTGCATTTTCATACGGTATTATTTAAACCAAAAGGGGTACAGGTTCTATAATCCATCCAACAAAGGGTTTATGGCTAGTAGAGATGTTGTGTTTGATTAGAATGATTCTTGGTTTGAAAGTGAATGGAGGATGGTTAAGTTGCCATATGACTTAGAAGAGGAGTTTCCAAGTCTCACCAAGGAGGAACCAAATCAAATTGAAGACATCAAATCAGATGATGAGGACACCATCAATTTGTAGGAGTTCAAAGCATGGAAATCAAAGGGCAAGGTCAAGCTGAAGAGATTGTAAGACATACATGAATCATCCAACCAAGTAATTAGAAGATCACAAATGGAGAGAAAGAGGCCAATCAGGTATGGGTATGATCCTTGTTTAGTAACTAAGCATTCTGTTTAGTTAAGCCCATTTCATGGTCTTCCAAGAAGCAACCTACTGTTGCTTTATCTTCAACAGAGGCTCAATACAGAGGATTAGCCAATGCTATTCAAGAAGCCATAGGATCAGATTGCTATATTCAAATTTCGAACTTCACACTAACTCACTAATGATTTTTGGTGACAATACTAGTTCTTCACATCTTGCAGCAAATCCTATGTATCATGCAAGAACCAAGCATATAGAGGTTCACTATCACTATGCAAGGGAGAAGCTATTGAGCAAGGAGATTCTTTGATGGAGCATATGAACACGAGCATGTAATAAGTTGATCATAACCCAATGAAAAATTGTTTTACATGAAGAGAATCTTCTAAATCCACTAAATTTGTGGAGTTAGGAGAGATAAAAGCTATGAATCATTTTGGTGGAATGACTCCTAACTTGGCGGAGAACTTTTAGGTAAAGCCAAGTTTGAATTTGAATTCAAACTTGGAGGAAAAGCATTTATAAAAGTGGATTGTAATCTCGCGGCCTTGAGAGCCCCCATTACTGAGCATATAGTTGATCATTTGATGTAGTTGAGAGACTTACACTATAGCCTACTCCTATCACCATCATTGGACATCATATTCATGCCAATAATCATGTACAAGGTTGTCATATCATATATTACATTATTGATCATCTCTGTTGGTCTCTCTGTCATTGTCACTCAGAATAGTGTACTTGTATTGCTCATATCGCAGTGATGCCTCATCATTTTCAATCATCTAAGTTTGAAGAAGTTTCAGAGAGCCAATTGAGAGAAAATTGTCTCAAAGTGATCACTAGTCGTTCTCTGCAGAGGTCCTAAAATATCCGGGGTAAGCTTCTACTTGCTAAAGACATTGCTAAGTGTGTAGTGTATCATTTTAAGTGATTCCACTTGGAAACATTAGCTCTCTAAGTGAGTTAGATACTATCAGAAGGAATGTTTCTGATTGCAACTATGCTATGGGTACTGAGCAAAATGTCCAACAGGTGTCAAGACTAAAATAGCAACTTTTTGGTCACTAGCTAGTTGCAAACTTATCTGTTTTGATCCTAGTGTTTGAAGCATCATCTCTAAAGCACATAGGCATTTATTTAGTGTCATCGGAAACCTAAAGGGGCCTACAAAACAAATGTGAAGTAAAATAGGGCAGGTACCAAGCAGGGATTAGCAGTAGCAACTCATTTCTTGAGGTGTCCATCCATCTTTCCCAAGAGTGGTATCAAAGCAATTTGAGGTAAAATGGGAGATGGTTTCCTTTCTTTTATTGACAAGGAAGGAGTCTCTATGGATACATATCAGGAGATGAGGAGATGCCCATTTTTAGAAGCAAAGGACAACCTACAAGAGAGGAGCTTGAAAGACTCAACTCATGGTGTGCGAAAGATGCATAAGCAAGGTCATATCTTCTTAACTCTATCTCTAACTTCCTTCGTCCACATATTAGGAACTGTAAAACGTCTCAAGAGACTTGGGATACATTGTCATCATACTTTTCTTCCAATACAAGAGCAAGAAAGAACCAATTGTGGATTGAGTTTACCACTCAAAGGAAGCAACCTAAGCAAATCATTTCAGAGTATGTGACCAAAGTCAAAGATGTGGCTGACCAATTGGCAAGCATACGAGAGGAGATGGCAGAGGAGCAAATAGTGAGGCAAGTGATCAATGGCATCAAGGCAGATGACAAATGGGAAAGCTTCACAACTGCCATGGACTTATACATGGACATGCATATTCGAGATCTTACCACACTCATGGAGCAACACTTTACCCATGAAGACAAGCTCAACAAAAATGGAGGCTCATCTAGAGTTAATAACTCTTCTGCCCTATACATAGACAAAGGCAAGTCTAAAGAGAAAGGGAAAAGTGAAAACATTGAAGATGAAGGTACTACTTCTCAAGCTAACTATGCAGGGAGAGGTAGGAACTCAAGAGGTAGGGGCAGAGGAGGTAAGGAAGGTAGGGGGAGACCCTTCAAATCTTCTTGATGCAACATATGTGGATTATCTAATCACACTTCAGATGAGTGCTATAGGAACTAAAAGAATGAGAGAGGAAGAGTGTGAAGAGATGGATAGGTATGTGCTTGAAGATGAAGAGGTGTTGCAAAATCCTTGATCTACACCAGCCAAATGAACTCCAGGAGTATATGGTGGGCCCTTTTAGCTTGCCAATGGATGTATTAGACACCCTATGTAACTTGGAAGATCACTCTCAAAAAGATAGATCAAAACAGATAAGTTGGAGTTAGCTCAGAGGTGAAAAACTTGCTATTTTGGTTCATACACCTATCCACTGTTTTGCATAATTCTCTGAGCACAGCAGCAATTAGCTTAATTCATCTTGGGGAAGTCTAGTTAACTTAAAGAGCTAACTTTCAAGAGTAATCTCATCAAAAATAATGAAGCACACACTGAGAATGAGTTTTAACAAGTGATGACATCATCCCGATTTTCACGGGCTGCTACAGTTTGAGACCAGTGAGCAGAAAAATGAACATAACTCAAAATGTAGGAATCCAATGATTATGAAAATTTGTATGGTTATACTAGACAGTAAGCTGAATCCAACAAGCTTTAAATAATTGAATTGGGATAAGTAACCACTGAGAAATGGCTCTGCCAAGGTGAGTAAAAAAGTCGGGTACCTGACAGAGAAGTGAAGATGAACAGACCCTATTGACTTCAAATGAACATAACTGAAGATTGCAACATCCAAATCACATGAAAATTTGTGAGCATATAGTAGACCTATAGAGCTAACTTTACCAAGTTAAATCACTGAAAATGATGCACCAAGCTCAGAAAAATCATCTCTGTAATCTGACTGAGAAAACTGAGAGTAATGGCAGTGAGTAGTACACTTCACAAGAACATGGAAATATGAACCCAAATAATCATGAAAATGAAAGTATATTGCTTGTACAATACAATGACTTACTGATACATATGTGTGCTTTGTAATCACACCTTGATATAGCATAAAGCTCAGCTCTTGGAGGTCTTCACATAGGTCTCTCTAACCACGACTAAAACTGCCATCTATTTATAGTTGAGTTTGGGAGGCTAACTTCCCTCAATCACTCTCCAATCAATCAATGATTGATTTGATTCTCTACCTACCACAAATCATGAATTTGTGGCTCCTCTTTCCATTCTTGATCAAGTGGACTCAACCACTTAAGATTCTTTCACTTTTACATTAAGTAAACTCTTCAAAAGTTACAAGAGGTAGTTCACAAGTGAACTTTACATAGTCTTCATTTTAAAGCTTTTTCTATGACTTTGTGAGACTCAAGCCAATACTTAGGCTTGTCATAGACTTGCTCCAACAAAGAGGATATCAAAGAGGTGGCTACTCACAATCAAGAGGAAGAATCAATCATACTCAAAGCTACAACAACAAAAATTACAACAATAACTACCAAGGAGGCTACAAATCAATAAAAGACTACACCAATTACACAGTGGATCAAGAGGATTCCCTTTTGATTATGAACATGAATTCAATGCAAGGTATGAATGATGAACACCTCTTCTATATTGAGTCAGGTTGTTCAAACCATTGGGTAGGCAATGTAGCTCTTCTCTCTAACCTTGAGGAACCTAAGGGAAAGCACCAAGTACAAACAGGTGATGACACCAAGCATTCAATGGTCAAGGTAGGAAATGTTAAAACCTCTGATGGGAATAGAAATCTATTGAGCAAAGTTCTTTATGTACCTACAATCACAAAGAATTTGATGAGTGTTGGATAGATTGTGGAAAAGGGTTTGCAGGTTAGGTTCAACAAATATGGAGCATTTGTGGCAGATCCCCAACATGGATTCAAGACAATAGCCAAGGGAGAACTTGAAGAAACAAGGAATATTGCACTTTATAATTACAAGGATCAAACATTTGAACTTGAAGAAACAAGGAATATTTACATTTGAACTGGAAGAAACAAGGAATATTGCACTTTATAATTACAAGGATCAAACATTGTCAGAGCTTGAGATTTGGCATAAAAGATTAGGGCATATTGGTGAGAGGACTTTAAAGCAAATATGTAGAGATCAATGTGTGCTTGGGCTACCTAATGTATCCAAGCAACACATGATCTATAAATGTGGTCATCTATTTGGTATATCTCATAGTTTACCCTTCTCAAATAAAGGTTATATGCATGAGGATTACTTGGAGCTTGTTCACACAGATGTGTGGGGACAAAGCAAGGACCCTTCAATTTCTGGCTCAAGGTACTATGTGTCTTTCGTTGACGATTTCAGTAGGTCGACTATCTTGTAGTTTATGAAGCACGAAGATGAAGTGTTGAGTTGCTTTAAGAAGTATCTTGCACTTGTGGAAAACTAAATAGGAAGAAGCCTAAAGAGACTAAGGTCAGATGGAGGAGGTTAGTACGTCTCAAATGAATTTGATGCATTCTTGCAGGATAGAGGAATGAAAAGGGAAATTACAATAAGGTATACCCCTAAACAAAATGGGGTGGCAGAGAGGAGAAATAGGTTGATTGTTGAAACATCAAGGTCAATGGTAAATGAAAAACCATTACCAAATTATTTGTGGGTAGAGAGTGTATCTACTGCCACTTATCTTGTTAATAGGTTGCCATCCAAATCACTTGATGGGATGATCCCATATGAAGCATGGCATAGTAGAAGGCCATCACTTGATCATTGCAGGATCTTTGGATGTGTTGCTTATGTACATATCCCATCTCAAATTAGAGGTAAACTAGACCCTAAGGCAGAGAAGTGCATTTTCATAGGGTATGATTTAAACAAAAAATGGTAGAGGTTCTATAATCCATCCAACAAAGGATTTATGGTCAGTAGAGATGTTGTGCTTGATGAGAATGCTTCCTGGTTTGAAAGTCAATGCAGGAAGGTTAAGTAGCCTGATGACTTGGAAGAGGAGTTTCCAAGTCTCACCAAGGAGGAACAAAATAAAATTGAAGACATCAAATCAGATGATGATGACACCATCAATTTGGAGGAGTTCAAAGCATGGAAATTAAAGGGAAATGTCAAGTGGAAAATATTGGAAGAAATACATGAATCATCCAACCAAGCAATTAGAAGATCACAAAGGGAGAGCAAGAAGACAATACGATATGGGTATGACACTTCTTTAGTAACTAAGAATTATGTTTATCTTGCTAAGGATTTATCATGTGAGGAACCTACCTCATATGAAGAGGCAAAGACCAAGGCAGAATGGAAGGAAGCTATGGATGATGAAATAGAAGCACTCAAGGAGAATGATACTTGGGAGCTAGTGCCAAACAAGGAATCAATGAAGGTAATTGGATCTAGATGCATTTACAAAGTCAAGACAAACTCAGATGGAACCATAAACAAGTATAAAGCTAGACTTGTGGTAAGGATTTTGCACAAACCCAAGGAATTGATTATGAAGAGACCTTCTCATCTGTGGCCAAAATGCCAACCATCAGGGTATTGGTAAGTGTGGCTGCATCAAGGAATTGGAATATGTACCAATTGGATGTAAAAAATGCTTTTCTTAATGGCTGGATTTCAGAGGAGGTTTACATGGCTCAACCTCCTGGTTATGAAGACCCAAGACATACCTTCAAGATCAAGGATTCATCATAAGCAAAGCATATACTTATTTATTTGTCAAGAGAAGTAATTCAAAGGTGATATACCTATGTGTGTATGTTGATGATATCATACTTACAGGTAGTGATGCCAATGGCATCAAATAGATCAAACACCTAATGATGCAGGAGCTCAAAACCAGTGATATAGGATCACTAAAGTATTTTCTTGGACTTGAATTAGTCTATACAAATTCTGGACTTTATATTACTCAAAGAAAGTATGTGCAAGATATGTTGAAGAAGTTGCACTTGGAGAATGCCACAGTAGCTAGTATTCCTATGGAGGTAAATAAAAAATTAAGTGCTCATGAAGGTGATTTTCTTGAAGACATTGTAGGATATCAAATCATACAAGGAAGCTTGAACTATGCTACATTAACAAGTATTGACATTGTTTATGGAGTAAGTGT
>CM035440.1:37906462-37928962 GCA_020310875.1 Ceratopteris richardii
GATAGATAGATAGATAGATAGATAGATAGATAGATAGATAGATAGATAGATAGATAGATAGATAGATAGATAGATAGTTAGATAGATAGATAGATAGATAGATAGACAGAGAGACAGATAGATAGATAGATAGATAGATAGATAGATAGATAGATAGATAGATAGATAGATAGATAGATAGATAGAGAGATAGAGAGTGTTGGCAGCAGTCAGGGAACCGAAGGAGCCACAAGACGAAGAGAGTCAGAGCGAAGGGACAGCACAAGCAGACATGGCAGTCAAAGAAGATCTGGCAAGTAGGCCATCTAATTGTTCAAGACATCAAGGAGTTGAGCACACAAGAAGAAAGAGCAAGTAGGGAGCTCAAAGAGGTGTATGACAAATCAGTAGAGGAAATCCCTACACAAATAGTGATTTTCATCACTAAAAACCATTGTAAATATCATTTTGTTTTTTTGTAGCTCCATTTTGTGCAAGCCAAGGAGTCCTTGAGCTTGAGGAGCTTTAGAAGTATCTACCTGCCAATTTTCATATTTTTTAGATCTCGTTTGAGCCCTCTAATAAGCCCTGGAACCTAATTTTTAACTAGGCCGGACACTAGGTCTGAACAGGGCCAAAGCTAGTCAAAAACTATAAAAGGAGCTAGAGAGCTCATTTTTGAGGTTAGATTGTAATTGAAATGAACTTGTAAGAGCTTTTTGAAAGTAATTTAAAGAACTCCATTGCTTCTCACTCTTTGTCTTGCCATGTGTGCGCGTGTGTGTGTACGTGTGTGCATGCTAGTGTGCTTCTCACTCACGCACTTGTGCCTCCACTTGCTCGAGGTCTTCATACCATCCTCACGTCTTCCCGGATTGACATTAAAGGAGGTGCTACTCATCACTGAGCTACACCAAATTTTGGCGCCGTTGCCGGGGATCGAGCTTTGAGGACGAGCGTGTGATGGTAAGACGTAGATTGGAGACGTTGGCGTTGTAGGTAATTTCACTACTTTTCCTATTTTTCTCTTTCTTACCTTACCACCATCATCACCATCATCATCATCACCATCTTCCACCTCCATTTCCATCATCGCGAAAATTTCAGTTTTTTGATCATATCACCTTCTCCACCTCATGTCCCTCATTTCACTTGTGAGAGAGAGCGAAATTGTGTGTGCTGTTTTTGCATGTTTCTTGAGCTGTCTTGCAGGTACAGGCCGCATCATCGTCCCCAGCACTCTGCGCAGGTACGGAATTCAAAGTAACTGTCTGTGTGTCGCTGACCTCTGTCAATCGCGACCGACAGAAAAAATGCTCAAATTGCCAAACAAAGTGCAAAACCATGATCTACAGGCCTAGAGCTTCCCAAAAATGTGCTTAGAATTTTGAAACTCCTCAGATTTCTGTCAATCGCGATCGCTCTGTCAATCGCGATCGACAAACCACGACGGACAGACCTGTCAATCGCGATCGACAGCCCACGACGGCTCTATCAATCGCGACCGACAGAGTCAACGACCGATTGACCATGACCGACGGACCATACGCGTGACACGTGTCAATCGCGATCGAGCCATCAATCGCGATCGACTCATCAATCGCGACTGACAGCCCACGACGGCTCTGTCAATCGCGACCGACACAGTCAACAACTGTTTGACCACGACGGACAGACCCTCGCGACCGACCTGTCAATCGCGATTGACGCATCAATCGCGATCGACAGAGTCAACGATTGTTTGACCACGATCGACTGAATTTTTGGCCACGTGTCAATCGCGACTGACCAGTCAATCGCGACTGACAGCCACGACGAACCTGTCAATCGCGATCGACACGTCGATCGCGACTGACTTGTCAATCGCGACCGACAGACTTTGCGAACACGTTAGAAGGGCAAATTAGGTCAAATTTTTAAGGCAAAAATAATGATCTAAATTTTGGCCAAGTGTGAGACAAACACTAGGGTGTAGTATTGCATTACGAGGGCATGACCCAAGTAACCCGAGAATTCCTGTTTGCCTGATTAACATAGTTTAATCCTGTTTTAGCCCCAAAACCCTGAACGGGCATAACTTTCTCATACGAAATCCGTTTACCGTGATTTTTGTTTTGTTGGAAAGCTCGCAGGGATCATGATTGTTAGATAGGGTATTTTGAAGTTGACCATACCCAGGGGGAACAAAATTCAGGGATCTCTAGAGTTGTGTCCAAAAAGTCATAGTGCAAATTGGTGAAGTGTTACATGAATGAAAGTGATTGGTTCTGTCTTTTGAATTTAAGTCTTGAGCTAACAGTGGGCCTTTTACAGGTCCTTTGAGAGCATCGAAGGGTACGCAAGCAAGAGTAAGTGCAGGCTTGGGAACGCGCGTCCTGGGCACACCAGGGCAACAACACAAGGAAAGGAACTCAAGGTTGGAAAACCCGCAACACCCTCTGTCAATTCTTAGTTTAGGCTAAGTGCGGGTAGTGTTAGGAGTAATTCCAGGCAACGATAGGCACGAGATAAATCAAAGACTATCTAAGAAATCAAGTTCAAGTCAAGAGATAACCTGTGTGTGTGAACGACAACCTTAAAGGAAAAGAACCTAACGTGAAACGACCAAACTAAAGTGCGAAATTAAACTCAAGTATTCCTAACGACGTGATATCAGACAAGAGTATAAACACGATAATCAACATAAAAAGGGGATTAAGTAATTGATACAAAGGACTCAGAAACGTGGTTGTACCTGGGAAAAATTGGGTTAATCAGTTAGGCATATGAACCTTAGATTAGGACGACATCTAGTAAGAGATAGACAAAGCCTTAGGTCTTCAGAGGCTAGTGTCAATCATACTGCGAGGTCTTGGGCCCAGCAGTTGAGTCACCACTCGCATTACCCAAGTTCTGAGACTAGTGAATCCGAGGTGTCTCAAGGTATGGAGAGACCGACAGGAAGTTCAGGAGTGCCATACTTGCACAGGGTAGAAGGCCCATACAAAACGCAGTTGGAATACCTTAGGACCAACCGATTAGGTGCCAGCATCTATGAGGACGGCCTAGGAAGATCTGTGGTACAGATTAAGAATCCTGATCAATCCATTGGACTAGAGCGCCCAGCTGTCAAGTTTGAAAATGGAGCATACTTGGACAAAGAAGGAACCATATACGTAGTCACCAGTCACCCAGATAGGACAGACGAATTTGGAAATGTGATCTCAAAAGCGGACTTAGGTAGCCTAGAGCAAGGAAACATGGGTGCAGAACCTAGAACCCCTCGAGGCAAATCGGTTCTCACTAGGATTATCACACCAGAGTGGATTCCCCAGGACAACAAGAGCATAGAATTGCTCCTCAATCGAGAAACTGACGAAGCCTTTTGGAGGTATAAATCTGATCAGCCAACTAATATAGGAACAATCATGATCTATGAGTTTAAGGACCCTGATAGCCCAGGCAGAGTGACCTACCTAGATCACGCCTCAGAGAGGATCTTTGGGGTTACAGAAAATGATAGGCATGCTTACACTTGGAAGGGTGAATTCGTTTTCCCCCAACCAAGATCGAACGTGTCCTTTGGTCACCTAGGAGCTGGAACCTCCCACGCTCACGGAACTCAAAGAGACAGACATAGAGATAGGCCAGAAGTAAGCTTTGCCACCCCAGGGGGTAGAGAAAGAACGAGAATGGAAACAAATAGAGTAGAGCCTGAGGTACTTAGAGCTCACAGGAATCAAAGAAATGCGGATGAGTTTCCTTTACCACGACCTAGAGAGCACACAAGGACCTTGAGACCAACTCAGCTAGTTAAGTCCATGAAGAACTACTTCGATGGCACTGGAGATCCATATGATCATGTGGCTGAGTTTAGACAAGTCTTGAGAGCTGAACAAGTGGAGGATCTATTCACGCAGTACAATGCCTTTGGTCTAACCCTTAGGAACACTGCCCTGACATGGTTTCAACCACTAAACGAGAGACAGTTCAGGAGCATAGACCAACTCCTAGAGGCTTTCATTATTGAATTCTCTAAGAGTGGCATAAGGCATAATACCTCCTCATTGATTCACAGCCTCAAGCAAACCCCTCAAGAGACCGTGAGACTTGCAGGAAGAAGATTCAGGCAATACTTAGAGAGATGCCCTACCCTTGAGTTACCCACGCCAGCTAAGCAAGTGGCTTTATTCCTGGATGGATTGCTAAGTACCAAATTGAGATCCTATGTGTACTTGAAGGACCCTAGGACTATAGAAGAGTGTGTACGCATGTGCATTGACATTGAGGATAACCTAGGGGAGGAGTTAGAGCTTTCCAAGATATACAAAGATTCAGATAGTGCCTCTAGCCACTCTTCCACGCAATCCACATCGATTGAGGAACTTGCAGAGAAAGTTGCTCAGAAACTAGGTGTCTCTAGTAAACAGATCCCAAGGTTCGCCCCTGTGAAAAGGTGCTATACTTGTGGTGGCGACCACATGGCGAACGTATGTCCCATTATGGCTCAGCCCCAAGTAAATCCTAGTAGCCAGTACTGCACCATAGAACGGAGGTACACCAATCACACCGCACAAGATTGCCCCTACAATAAGCAAACAGTTAGGCAAACTTACCCTCAACCCTATCCACCGCAGGGAAGATACCAGAACCCGTACCCTCCACAGCCATATGGCAGGCCACAACAACCTTATCAACAACCATACCAAAACCACCAAAGGCCTCAGCCTGTATTAGCTCAACAACCCCCTGCCCCAGCTAATGCGATCCCAGTAAAATATGCAGCAGCAGAAGAAAACCTGAATAGAGCTATAGTCCCTGTAACACCATTGCTTTCTGAAAGTGACCCCAGTGACCATAGCTTTGATTCTACACATGTCGATAGTCCCCAGGCCTACTACATGCAGTCTCCTGAGCATGGTGAGTCTTACTATAGCGAAAAGCCAAATGAACCTAGTTGGGAGTCAGATTACACAAACGTCATGTATACAAACCCTAATCCTAAGCCTCAACCTAGGCAGGTAAGACCCCCATTCCCTAGAGGACCATGCTACAGATGTCAGGGAGATCACCTCATTCGTGATTGTCCCTTACCTCCACTCACACAACCCCAGTCAGTAACAATTCAGGGCTTTTGCCAAGAATGTGGAAAGGAGCATCTTTTACGAGATTGCCCTAAGAATCCTAATAATATGCCAAAAATCACTCCTATTAACGTTATTGGGTTGGTGGTAGACTCCACAGGAAGTGTGACATCCACCGCACCAGTACAGGTAGTAACTAGAGCTCAAGCATTGCAACAGAACCAAGGAGTAAACCAGGATAAGAACCCAGAGGCTAGTGAAACCGAGAGCATGACAAAGAAAAGGACTAGAGCATGGAAAGATAGTCGGGAAAGAATGAAAAGACAATGGGCTAAAAAGATGAGTGAACTTGAGGAAAGCATAAGAGAAACCAAAGCCAGGATAACTGAACTCACATCTCAAACTCCCTCTCACACTACTCCACCACCACCATTCCCATCGCCATCCGACCCGCCACCTTCCAACCCACCTCATACGATTCCACCACCCCCTAGAGTAGGATCAGTATTAGCTGATCCCACTCTTGAAGACATAGACATGATGCTTAAAGCATATCAGGCCAGAATCCAAGAAGGGCCAAATGTCACGGATCATGACAAGTGCTACCCTAGAGCTGACCTAGAGATAGAAAGAACCAAGCTTTGCGCGAAAATGGTCGCATTGGCTCAGACTATGTTTGAAGCCAGTCGCCTTTTCAATTACTCGGGCTCAGCCAAGACGCAATTACATTTGGATGGACTTCTAGAGAAGTTAGAGGGCATAATTGCAAGATCTGCCAAGGAAGAAGAAAATCAAGAAAGAGATAACATAAGCAAAAACATGACCCATCCCCCACCGAAAGCTTATGTGCCCAATTCCACTGAACCAGACAACCCCCCCTCCCTAGAAAGAATAGAGAAGCTGATTGCACAATCAGAAAAGGAACCAGCCTCTCAACACAAGGGCAAGGCAAGTGGAAGAGTAAGCATTCCTGCTCAGGAAGCCTATGTGCCTGAAGCCTATGTGCCTAACCCTACGGAGCCAGACACATCATCTTCTATGAATCGGTTCACACCAGAATTCCTACGCGAGATTCAAGAAGACAAATGGGCTAAAGAAAGTGAAGCCCCTCCTCCCATTGAACTTGTGGAACCAATTCCCACAAGACATCCCATCCATTTATGGAGAACAGGAGAGTGCCCAATCTCAGGACAGACTAGACTTTGAGTCTAACTCTCTACAAGAATTACCCCACTTCACAGGCCCATGGGAAGCTAAGTCTACTTGTATGAGAGCACCCACGGTCATGGTACGAAATGAGGACTCAGTCTTACCTAGGAACACAGAAGTAGTGAAAAACACTAAAGTGCAATGCAACCTCACCTTAGAAGAGCTACTCAAAGTAAGGCCAGAGCTATGGAAACATGTCGCCAAACAAGTACCAGAGATAGCAAAACCTCGTTCCCAGGTAGGATCCCAAAGGACAGTGCCTGAAATACCCTTGGATAAGATAGGAGATATGTGTGAAGGTGAAGAAGGGAACACCTATCTTCCCATTACCTACAAGGAGTACACCACCAAGGCAATTTTGGACTCAGGTGCAGGAGTTGCAATTGCCACCACTTCCCTATGGAAGCGTTGGGGCAAGCCAGCACTCAGGCCAACAAGAATGAAATTGCACATGGCCGATGGTCATATTGAGAGACCCTTAGGATTGCTAGAAGGAATAACTCTCACCACCTGTGGTGTCGAGTTTGAGCATACATTTGCTATATGTGACTTCAGCAAAAATCATGCCTATGAAATGATCTTGGGAAGACCATTTATGCGGCAGTTGCAAGTGGTACAGGATTGGGGAACCAATTCTTTGTATTTGCAGCACTTAGGTGTTACAACCAAAGTCAATCTCAAGGATTACTCTCATAGAGATGTACCTCCTATCCAATGGAATCCCATCCATAGAGCCAAAGATGATACAGAATCGGTGCATTCCATAGGGTCAGGATCCTCATGGATGCATGAAGACACCCACTTATGGATGTGCAAAGTAGCAGTAGAAGAAGAGAAGAGAGAGAAAGCCAGAGAGGTAGGTGCAAAAGAAAACCATAGATCAATTCAAGACCCAGCCTATGCACCTGTAGTCTTTCCTGACGAAGAATTTGAACCCCACGGCTAGGCAGAAATTCTAGCAACCATGGATGTAGCCATCAATGAGGAACAATGGACACCTCACTGTGATGAGGATGGCTATGGCATTTCAGTCTTCTCCATAGAGCCAATCATGGGAGAGGCAGTTCTAGAAGAATGCAAACCTAACCCTGATGCATTTGAGGATGCAAGTGACTCCAATCTAGAGCCAATCATTATGGACCCACCTTTTGCATCAGATGAAGAATACTTCCATGAAGTGGAATTTCAACCCAGAGGCATGGAGAGCTTACAAATGATGTAAGATTAGCCACACATGTGACCCCAAAGGAAGAAGGGAAGAAAAGAAAGAAGAGAGCAGTCACACCAGAAGAGGAAGAATCTTTGTTTGAGGTCCCGGAAAATTATAAGAAGTATGAGATAGACGACAGGAGAGTTATGATAAGAATGCCTAAACGAGAGGCACAATCAGGAGAGGCCTATGATAACAAAGAAACCACCAAGAAAATAGTAGTGGCCCTAGAAGAAGGAGAGGAGAGATGCACGTACATAGGCCATGACCTAACAGAGGAAGAAGAGCATGCGTTAATAGCCTTGCTAAGAGAATACAGAGATGTATTCGCTTGGAGTTACAAGGATTTGAAAGGTGTTGACCCTAACATATGCTCACACACTATCCCCATGACCTCAGATGCTAAACCCTCTAAGCAAAAGCCCTATACATATAACGATAATTACGCTGCCAAGATCAAAGAGGAGATAGATAGACTGGTTGAAGCTGGATTTATCTATGAAATTGAGCACACTGAGTGGGTATCCCCCATCGTAGTGGTGCCCAAAAAGAATGGAAAACTACGTGAATGCATTAACTTAAAGAAGGTCAATGCAGCCACAATCCGAGATAACTATCCGCTTCCCATCACAGAACATCTCTTAGAAAGAGTGGCAGGCAAGGAAGTGTACAGCTTCCTGGATGGATTTTCGGGCTACAATCAAGTAGCCATAGCTCCAGAGGATCAGCATAAGACAGCCTTTGCCACAGAATGGGGCATTTTTGCCTTTAGAGTAATGCCATTTGGGCTTACCAATGCACCAGCTACCTTCCAGAGACTAATGTGCCATGTATTTAAGGAGTTCCTGAGGAAGAACTTAGAAGTCTATGTTGATGATCTTTGTGCTCATTCCAACATTAGGCAAACCCATATTCCCGAACTCAGACAAATCTTTGACAAATGTAGAGAATATCAAGTCTGCTTAAACCCAGAAAAATGTGTTTTCATGGTCAGGCAAGGCAAGATTCTAGGGCACATAGTGTCAAAGAATGGCATATCTACTGACGAAGAGAAAGTGAGAGCCATAGCAGAGCTACCCAGGCCAAGGAATGTCAAGGAAGTACAAGCTTTCATGGGACATTGTGGTTACTACCGCCGGTTCATTCACATGTATGCTGACATTGCAAAGCCCATGTATGGACTTCTGACAAATTTTGAGTGGACTGAGGAATGTGAGAATTCCTTCAAGGAGCTTAAACGAAGATTATGTTCAGCACCAATCTTGACCACACCAGATTGGAATAAGCCATTCCATGTTCACGTGGATGCATCCAATTATGCTATTGGGTGTGTGCTTGCTCAACCTACTGGTGAAGGTAATATGGATCTTCCAATTGCCTATGCCAGTAGACAATTGAATGCAGCTGAACGAAATTACACCACTACTGAGAGAGAAGGCTTAGGCATGATATATGCAGTTAAGAAATTTAGACACTATTTGCTTGCAAATAAGTTTAAATTTTTTACTGATCATCAGGCATTGCTATACCTCGTAAACAAGCCATGCAATACAGGAAGATTAGTAAGATGGTTTCTCTTGCTAATGGAATATGATTTTGAAGTCGTGGTAAGGAAAGGTAAGACTCATTTGAGAGCAGATCATCTCTCTAGGCTCACATCTGGAGAAGCCCCACAAGGAGTATCAGATGATCTTCCTGATGCTTACTTGTTTAATTTGGAAGTTGTACCACAGTGGGCTAAGCCATTGGTACCAGTATTGACATACGGGCCTAACCATCCATTAGTAAACACACAGAATAGAGAGGTTGTGAAAGCCCAAAAGTACCACATCATGGCAGGAAGTATGTACAAGCACACAGATCAAGGAATCTTGGCTTGCTGTGTGGAAGAGGACGAGTACAATAAATGGTTGCATTTAGCACATGTAGGTGCATTAGAGCAACACTACTCAAAGCAACGAACCTTACAAACCCTAAGGAGACTAGGAGTACATTGGCCAACTATGGAAGCTGATGTCCAAAAGTTGTGCAAGGAATGCCCAATCTGTTGCACTAAACCACCTGTGGAACATGCCACTCTTTATCAAGTGTCCATAGTGCCGGATTGGAGTGAACCACTAGTATCCTTTCTGAGGATGAAAACATTCCCTCCAGACATGACTCTGGCTAGGAAAAGGAGTTTAGAACAAGAAGCCCAGGATTACTCTCTCATTGGCGATAATCTATACAAACGTGGCAAAGATGGTTACTTGAGACTATGTGTCCATGAGAGTGAGTATCTCAAGATCTTGGACATTGCTCACCAAGGTGTAGCAGGAGGACATTTTGGACCAGATCGGGTGATCAAGGAAATACTATTTGCGGGCTTCTGGTGGCCGACCCTTCACATGGATGCACATACCTATGTGAAACGCTGTGATGTCTGTCAGAGAACTCAGTATCCTATACGTAAAGATGAGATGCCACTGAAACCTATGATGGGTGGACGTGCATTCTCTAAGTGGGGAATAGACTTCGTAGGTCCTATTAATCCCCCAGCTAAGGGTTCCCATACAGAATATATCATTGTTGCGACAGACTATCTAACAAAGTGGGTAGAGATAAAAGCCACAACGAAGAACGATGCTCAAACAACTGCTAAATTCTTGTTTGAAAATGTATTCACAAGATATGGGCTACCTATAGAGCTAGTTAGTGATAGAGGCACTCACTTCTTGAATGAAGTTATTGAAAATCTGCTCCAAGAATTTTTGGTAATACATAAGAAGTCTGCCCCCTATCACCCTCAAGCAAATGGCCAGGCTGAGAGCACCAACAAGATCTTATGCAATGTACTGACGAAATTAGTGAACAATAAACGCTCTGATTGGGACAAACAGCTACACCATGCTGTTTGGGCATACCGAGTCGCTTACAAAACAGTACTCCAAGCCACTCCCTTTCAAATGGTGTTTGGTCAAAATGCTGTGCTACCTTTAGACTTTTTGATACCTACATTGAAAGTGGCACAAGAGCATGAATGGACGGGTCATGAACTCTCCTCTAGACTTTTTGACCTTGAACGATTAGGAGAAACAAGACTGAGAGCAACTGCAGGGATATATGCAGCTAAGAAACGACAGAAGGCCTACTTTGATGCCCACGTTAAAGATAAAGGTTTAAAGGCAGGCGACTTAGTTCTAGTCTACACATTGAAACAACATGCAAGGAAGCTAGAAAAGAGAGGCTACGGACCCATGATCATTAATAGAATCTCAACAAGTGGAGCAGTGCAACTAGCCACATTAGAAGGGGATGTTCTCCCAAGTTATATCAACGGATGCAGAGTCAAGTTGTATCAGGAACCTCTCACAGAGGAAATGCTAAGTCGACTCAATACTGCTAAGAAACGCAAAGAGGAAGAAAAGCGAATTCGAGAAGAAGCTCAAGCAGAAGCCCTAGAGCGCATACGAAGAATGAAATTAAGAAGACAAGGTAGAGAGCACCCTAGGCAAGATGCATATGCAGATCAAGGATATAACGTGGCTATGTGTGAAGTTTCAGGTATTAGCTCACATAGGATAACTGATCGACGTCCTTTCATAACCTTAGATATAGGACAAGGAAAGAGTGCAAGGACTGTAAGAGCCTTGATTGACTCAGGTGCAGCCACTAGTGCTATTAAACTGTCTTACTGTCAAGAGTTGCAATTAACTGTCAATCTTGTGGAAGCATATCTCATAGGATTGGGAGGCGTGGAAACCCCTTGCATGGGCGAGGTGGAACTTCCCCTCTATATTCATGATGAGGCAATGACAGTTAAAGTACTAGTATGTCAAGATGAGGACCTCACTGAACCCCTTGTCTTGGGTCAAGACTGGATCTATGACCAAGCAGTCAACTTAAACCTAAGAAGTGGACTTCTTCAGGTATGGGTGAATCAAACTAGAATTATGATTGAGTTAAATAATGGAGCACTCAAGGAACTAGAGAAGACACGGACTCCTGGTCCCTCCAGGGGTGCACATGAAGTTGACCATGCTGTTCTTGTCCAAGGCTATGTGATGCAGAAAAATGAAGATCTCAAAAAAGGAGTCAGAACCACAATGGAACTCCCTTCTTTTCCAAAGGCCAGAAGGAGGCAGCAACTAAGGGCAGATCAATCACTGAAGACTCTCCAGGCGAGAGACCAAAAGAACGTGCGAAGCAGAACAACTCAGCCGACGAAACAAATGTGGGTGCGGAAAGACGAGCTGCCGGCTGTAACTAAGCTGCAACAACGGTCTCAACTTCCTATTAGTAATCAACAACTTGATGCTAATAAGAGGACTCCTAAAACCTCGGTGGAGAAAATAAAATCTATTTGGGTACCCAAGAAGTCGATGAAGGCTGACCCACAATCAAGACAAATTTGGGTGCCTAAGGCTTGCTTGCGGGCTCAACTAACCCCACACAATTCACATCATACACGACAGGGTTCACTCGGTCAAGCAGTCGCTACCCACTCTTGTCTGATACACTCGAACACACTGCCACCTAGAAGCACGCACAAACTCACTCGTAGATGGGTCCCAATGACACAACAACTCCCAGCAGAATTACTCATGCAACCCTCCCGAGTCTCCACGAAACCAAGACCAAAAGCCATCCATGGTGTTTGGCAACCTAAGACTTGTAATAAAACCCCCCGACCCCAATCTGTGAATTCATCTCCACTCACTAACTGCATTAGTCAGACAGTGCATCTTTCCATCTAGCTCCTAGGACTACCCAGGCATTAACTACACACACTGTCATCGTGCACTTACTAACCACTGACTCATCATCTACCTCATGTTAATGTTGTAACGGGGACAACAACGGGTTTATTCTGTCCATTACAATGTTAACACATGGTTCTATATTCTCACAGAACCAACAAGCAAGCAGTGCCATGGCAGAAGCCGGAGGTTCCAGTTCTCACGCCGGATCCAGCGCACAGATTGTGGATATAGAAACACTCCTCCTCGAACCACATCTCACCGAAAGACCGCAAGAACTTCAAGCTGTGCATGTACTCCCAGTTCAGGATCCTCCCCAGGGGCACACCTCTCAAGTGGGCACGCTCATTGGTTCAGTGATGTTGCAGGACCATTGGGTGATGGAACCTATTTTTGGGAAGCTGAATTGGAGTTTAATGGTAAATGGGGACGCTACCATTTTTTCACGCGCAAATTTGAGAGCTATTAGAATGCCGAAGTCATGCGTTCAGTATGGACCAAAGCTGGCCTGGACAGTTATTTCAGGGGCCACTTACCGAAGCCAGATTTCTTACGTTGTTCTTATCTTATCAGTACCATCACTCCTAGCAGGGCCAAGGGAGGCGACAACACCTTTGTGTTACCCTCACTGTTGCCGGGCCACGAACTTAAAAGATTCAAACTGACCCTCAACCTGGTACGAGAAGCATTGGGCATGTATGGTATGCACATTCCTACTGAAAAGGAAACAATGGTTCCAGGCAGAATGAAACATAAAGATCTCAATAAGCTGAAGGATATGGTAGCAATGACACTGACCATTGCTCTTCACCTACGGATCGTCATGCAACATTTTGCTTTTCCCGCCTAGGAAAGATTCACCATGCCCCCAAAGAAGATATGGTTTAGCTTATATTTGGCAGAGACAGAAAGCCTCCCTATCAACGTACCACATTGGATCATAGATCAGATTCACCTAGCCCATCAACGGTGGAACAAGAAGCAGAAAAATGTGCTTCACGGATGTTGTGCTCTAACCAAGATAATCTATCGATGTCTAGCCTATGACGTGCCTATTCAGCGGGCACTCGTATGGTCCCGGGCCCAGGAATTCCAGAGAAGGCTATCAGCGGCAGGTCCTCCATCAAAGAAGATGAGAGGGGGAGTCCAATTACCCTGCGCTCAACCAAGGGGAGCCACCACTACACCAAAAATTACCCCTCCCCAAACACGACGCATTAGACCATTCACCATTCGGCTACCAAGACCAAGTATAGAGGGACCCAATCTGGTGTTTCCACCCGTCCCATCGGACTTGGAATTTCCACAGGGCTTTACTCTCAATGATCTCATTGATGAAGAAGTGGCTAGACTAATCTACGACTCTAATCTCGAAACGGAAACAGAGCGAGCTCAGGAACCACAAACCCATACAACAACATCAGCCCCCACCCGACCGCAAGTTGTAGAAGTCGACCTCGATGAACAAGAGACCGAACAAGAGGAAGAAGCCTACGAAGAACAAGAGTATGATGAACTTTCAGAGTTAGCAAGTGCCCCTGCGTATTCGGCACAAATAAAAAGACTATATCGAACCATGCAGCTAGTTCAAGAACAACATAAAATGTCACTTGAAGCAGGCAAGAAACTCATGAACCAATTGCTGGCGGAGGAAGGCGTGGATGACATGTTCATCGAGTCCATAAACCTACACGCCGATGTAGTAGGATTGGATGAGGCCATTCATGAGGCAATGGCCTACATTCACCGATTTGAGAAAAGAGTTCCCGCCCGTCCCATGAGGTCCGGGAAACAAATTCATATCAACGTATCAGTACCAGGAGATACAACGCAAGCAGACGAACATCAGGAAGCACCACTGTCACCACCCTCCCCACCTCTCACTACACATCTCACTCCACCACATGACACTAACACCACCACGTCCACTACCACCACAATCGTCATGGGAATTCCACTCTCTCCGGGAATCCAATTCGGGAGAGTCACCATGCCCACTTTCACCACTCTCTTCACTAACGTCACATCCACCCCACCCACGTTCCCCATCTACACGGTCACTCAAACATTTGACACTATGGAAACATCTCCTGCCACTGCACCGCTCCCTCCCCCCATGCCACCTCCATCTCCCATACCCCCTCCACCCACATCTCCACTTGCATCCACATCATTCACAACTTCCTTTCCCGCCCCCATTCCCCCTGCATCTTCACCCCTCCCTGCATTATTTAATGTAAATAGTATATTTCTAGCATTAAATCAATGTGTATATCAGCTTCAGAATGAGTACAGAGCTCTTGACGACCGGTATCAACAACTGACAACAAATCACCAGAACTTACAAAGGCAACTTACAATTCTTGAAGAGGAAAATGCAGATGTGAATCAACGTTATACAACGCTTGAGCAGGCTCACCAAACACTACTGGAGGCACCCCAACCATCGAAAGAATCCGGTGTCAAACAACTAGAAGCCTTGCTCGAAGTATACCAGGCCGATAACCTACGAGTCAGACGTAACTTGGCGCTACTCAGGAAACATATGGCCACAGCACTTGAAGAGAACAAGAGACTGCAGAAACAAAATGAAGAGAATCTGGAAGCGGCAATGGAAGGCTCTCCCCACGAGATAGATCCAGAGCTGTTCAAAGCAGTTCCCTCGGAAACGATGAAAACCATTTTGGAAAGCTATGCAGATCTCCTGGAAGCCCATGATGACTTGGAAAGAGAACGTGACACACTACGGAGCAGACTTAAGGAACAGGAAGAACAACCGACGAGTGTCCCATCAACCTCTACCTCAGACGAGGTAAAGGCCTTAACTGAGCAGGTGGCAGAATTACAAAAGAGGTTACTGACATACGAGAGGCAGCCCTCTCCAGTAGTAGAACCAGAGCCAGAAGAGTTGGTCCCTATTGAGGTAGATGATTCGTACGAAGAACCGTATGTTCCTATGCCGATGCTAGGCGGGCAACGAACCTCAGAGGGACTAGACACCTTGGAAGTGGAAGCATCCGAGTGGCTTTAGACACTGGAAAAGACAACGAACACACACGAAGAACGGGTGGCCATTCAGATCCAATCACTAGCGAACCTAGAAGAAACTGTCATAAAGTCAGAATATTTCAAAAGCATGTCTCATCATAGATGGATCGGCACCAATAATGACCAATATGTGCCTTACTGCATACTTTTGGCCGATTACAACGCCGAAATTCAACGACGATGCGGCAAGCCTCCCACATTTGCTACACAATTTGGTCCAGATGATATACCGGAAAGTGCTAAGCGTGGGTCCATCCATCAACCCACCTGGAGGATCAGGCTTTTGGAAACATATCGTGAAATGGTCCGAACCTGGAATAATATGTCGTTGTTTATTAAATATAATCCTTGTTACGTTCCAGTTCTTCGAAGACGCACCTGGCCTGAATTCACTGTTGCCGTCAGAGACATCAAAGCCTGCGCAAAATGGTTAAATTACGTTTATCTAGCACCTCCACGAGGATCCCCCACGGTGAACTACATGATTTCTACAATCCGTCATTGGAGCATTCGGCTATGCAATAATCCCGATGTGATGGCCCAGATGTGTATGAAAATATTTGAATTAATGCTGATCACTTTCAGGATGTTTAAGAACATTAAGGACCCCCACTTCTCAGGAGCAGGCTTCGTGACAGGAAACCAGGATCTGGTGTACGATATGAGTACCACCCCATCAATTGAAGTAATATATGCTTGGCACGCCAGAATCAAGTACCTCCCAGCCTGCTTTAAACAGACATTTGAGGAGATGTTCATCACAGGATTCTGGGAATATCACTCCAAAATCTTTATACCCAGACCATCACATCTTCTCCAATTATTTGCTGTGGAGAGAACTATTCACTCAGAACAATTGAGGGTGCCTCATCCAGATGTTCCCGGACCTGTGAATTGGGATGATTTGCTCACAGATCTAGCACGCGGCTTACGACTTGAAGAACACCACCTAGCCTCCGATGTCGTCCAATATTATGTTCAAAAATCCTCTAGAAAAGGGTCTGTCAGGGGCGACAGACGCGAGAGTGGGGGGGGTATTGGCAGCAGTCAGGGAACCGAAGGAGCCACAAGACGAAGAGAGTCAGAGCGAAGGGACAGCACAAGCAGACATGGCAGTCAAAGAAGATCTGGCAAGTAGGCCATCTAATTTTTCAAGACATCAAGGAGTTGAGCACACAAGAAGAAAGAGCAAGTAGGGAGCTCAAAGAGGTGTATGACAAATCAGTAGAGGAAATCCCTACACAAATAGTGATTTTCATCACTAAAAACCATTGTAAATATCATTTCGTATTTTTGTAGCTCCATTTTGTGCAAGCCAAGGAGTCCTTGAGCTTGAGGAGCTTTAGAAGTATCTACCTGCCAATTTTCATATTTTTTAGATCTCGTTTGAGCCCTCTAATAAGCCCTGGAACCTAATTTTTAACTAGGCCGGACACTAGGTCTGAACAGGGCCAAAGCTAGTCAAAAACTATAAAAGGAGCTAGAGAGCTCATTTTTGAGGTTAGATTGTAATTGAAATGAACTTGTAAGAGCTTTTTGAAAGTAATTTAAAGAACTCCATTGCTTCTCACTCTTTGTCTTGCCGTGTGTGCGCGTGTGTGTGTACGTGTGTGCATGCTAGTGTGCTTCTCACTCACGCACTTGTGCCTCCACTTGCTCGAGGTCTTCATACCATCCTCACGTCTTCCCGGATTGACATTAAAGGAGGTGCTACTCATCACTGAGCTACAGAGAGATAGAGAGATAGATAGATAGATAGATAGACACAGAGATAGAGAGATAGAGAGATAGAGAGATTGTTGTCAGGATCTTGCTCACGCGCATACAGAGATTACGGACGTAGAAAAACACACAGAAAATAAAGGCAACAAGAGACGAGACCGAACGCAAGATTGGGTGCAATCTCCCCCCATGCACTTTGTTTCGACAGTCCACAGAGTGCATGTATTTATAGGAATTTTGATTACGTCGAAAAGAGTGGTTACAAGAGGGCGGCTTTGAAAAGCAAGCGTGAAACTAAAAGTTGATAACTTTTACAGAAAGCCATTGCTTTCAATAACAAAAACTACGGTCTACAATGATCCTTATGCTAATCATTACTTTTTTAACAATAGAACCTTCTACGCAGGTTTATTTACAAGCTAAATAATAATTATTCGGATTATTGATGTCCGCCCTTTCACGCCTTGCACGCTCCTCACGAACCTTTAGCTGCTATATCAGAAACATCAAAAACATATTAATAGATTAATAATATAACACTTTAGCAATGCATTGTTCAATAATATACAACATGCCTCCCAGTTGACAAGCAACTGACCTCAGTTGATAAAATAATTCAACACTCTAACAATTATAATGCAGTGTTCAACATATTCCATGTTACAATCCAACAATGCATTGGCTATTCTATATTTCAATCCAATAATGCATTGGCTATTCTATATTTCAATCCAACAATGCATTGGCTATTTTATATTTCAATCCAACAATGCATTGTTCAACATATTCCATAAGGTATAACATGCCCCGCAGTTGAACAAGCAACTGACCTCAGGTGATAAAAGAATAAACATAGATGGCCAGTCACATGTTTCATCAGTGAATAAAAATAGGCATGTGCCATGTAAAAAAAAATACATGCATGGAAATGTTCATGGAGCTGTTACATTAATGTGTTTGTGTATGATATGCAGAAATTAAGTGGTCATAATGAGGTGTTAATTGTGTTTTATGTATCCATTGACATTCTTCAATAGAGTGATTTTTGTACTTAACCAAATATCGATGATATTGAGTACCTGTGCGTGTAGTAGTGACATCATAATCAATGATTTTCTCAGGAACTAAGATTTCAGATTGTTCTTCAATTAAAGGAGGGTCATCAGGAAGTGGAGCAAGTGGTAAAGTTCCTTGAAATGGTTTAAGTAAACTAATATGAAAAGACTTATGAATGGTCCAATGGGATGGAATATCTAATCGAAATGAATTATCATTAATTTTTTCTATAATGCGAAACGGTCCATAATAGCGTGGTGCAAGTTTAATTTTAGGATGCTGCAAAATATTTTTGAGACGTCTTTTAATTATTCGCAACCATACAAAATCATTTTCCTTGAATTCTTTGGCTAATCGTTTAGTATTGATAATACGTGTATATCGCTCTTGACTTTTCCTAATGTGCTCGTGAACATCATGAAGTATAGAAACGTGATCTTGAGCAATAGAATCAGCCATCAGAATGTCGGTTTGGGTGAGGGACATGGGAGTGGGAAGCTTTTTACCAAAAACTATTTCAAAAGGTGCACGACCAGTAGTGGAGTGTGAAGTGTTATTGTAAGCAAATTGAAGCAATGGCAATTTTTCATCCCAGTTATTAGGATTATCTAATGAATAACAACGCAATAAATCAAGAATAGTACTATTTGTAGCCTCACTCTGTCCATTACTTTCAGGATGAAATGCAGAGCTAAAATCTATTTTAGAACCAAAATGTTGAAATAAGGCAACCCAAAAATGATTACAAAACCTAACATCACGATCAGATAACATTACTTTAGGAAATCCATGATGAGGAAAAATGCATTTAATAAATAATTTTGCAGCTTGAGGTGTAGTCAAAGTTTTTCTACATGGAATGAAATATGCATATTTACTAAACCTATCAACTATTGTCCAAATCATATTATTATGTGATGAAGTGATAGGAAGACCTGTGATAAAATCCATAGAGATTTGTTCCCATGGTTCATTTGGAATAGGAAGTGGCATTAATAATCCAAATGGTTTACCATGATGACGTTCGACACGCTGACATACAATGCATTGAGAAACATAATGTGCAATGTCTTTTTCCATGTGTGGCCAAAAGAAGAAATCTTTGCAAGCAGAAATGGTGCTTTGTATGCCTCTATGACCCATGTAAGATGGTTCATGCATTTCTTTAATGACAAAATCTTTAAAAGCTTGGGTTATGCACAATCTATGTTGAAAATAGAGAAAACCATTATGAAATGTTAATGTTCATCAGATAAAGATGCAGCATTGTTGAAGTCATGCCATGCACGTGAAAAATACAAATCAGATGCATAAGTGGAAACGATTTCTTGAAAAGAATGAATTTGGATGGCAGAAACATTATTCAAAACAACAGAATGCAAAGGAAAACGGCTAAGAGCATCCGCTACAACATTAGCTTTACCAGGCTGATATTGTATCATGGGTTGGAAATTTTGAATGAATGATGCCCATTTAAGATGCCTATCAGAGATTAAGGGCTGATTTAATAAATGTTTAATAGCCTGTTGATCGGTTTTGATTAAGACCTCAGAGCCCATAAGATAGTGTTTCCAAATTCGCAAAGCATGCACAACTGCTAACAATTCTTTATCATACGTACTATAATTATGCTCTGAGGGTTTAAGCTTTCTACTCTCAAATGCAATGGGATGGTCATTTTGCATCAGAACAGCACCTATTCCTAAACCACTAGCATCAGTAACAACATGAAAGGGTTATGAAAAATCAGGTAATTGTAAAACAGGTGCATGTGAAAGTGCATGTTTAAGTTTGTCAAAGGACTGTTGTTGGGTAATTCCCCATGCAAATTTTATTTTCTTTTTCAACAACAAGGTAAGAGGCAATGCTAAATAAGAAAAATTTCAAACAAACTTCCTATAGAAACTAGCTAACCCAAGAAAAGAACGAACATCATTGACTGATTGTGGTGTAGGCCATTCTATGATAACTCTAATCTTTTTCGGATCCACATGCACACCTTCACTTCAAATAATATGTCCTAAATATTCTAGCTTACGCTGAAAGAAATAACTCTTTTCAAGATTAGCATAAAATGTGTTCTCTCGTAACAAATGAAAAACTGTTTCAAGATGCTTTTCATGTTCACTATCATTCTTATTGTAAATAAGTATTTCATCAAAGAATACAAGAACAAAAGCTTGGTAATCAAGAAAAATATTGTTCATCATTCGCGCAAATGTAGCAGGGGTATTAGTAAGTCCAAAGGGCATTACCATAAATTCATAATGGCCATTTTGAGTTCTAAATGCAGTCTTAAAAATATCACTTTGTGTCATACGAATCTGATGGTAACCCGATTTAAGATCAATTTTACTAAAGACACGAGCTCCTCGTAACTTATCTAAGAGATCATCTATTCGAGGAATAGGGTATCTATTCTTGATCGTGATCTTGTTAAGGGCTCTATAATCAATGCACATTCGATAAGTTTTATTCTTCTTCTCTACTAAGAGAACTGGTGCTCCAAATGGGGAAGAACTAGGCCTTATAAGTCCTTTTTGTAGTAGGTCTTTTACTTGATTTTCTATTTCCTTTTGATGTAGTGGGCCATGTCTATAAGGTGCTTTATGAGGAGGAGAACTACCAGGGACTAAGTCTATGCTATGGTCAAAGGATCCTCGAACTGGTGGTAGTTCAGAGGGATATTAAGACATAAAACAATCCTTATAAGTACTCATGAAAGGTTTATATGCATCTGGAAGTGTATGAGTATAATCATTGATGACATTGACAAAAACAATGCATGAGTTGAATCCTTTCCTAAATGCACGTTTTACTTGAGTGTGACTAATCAATGGAAATGGCTGGAAATCATGCCGTGCAGACAAAGTAATGATTTGACCTTTGAAAGCAAACTTAAAGGTATGAGTATGGTAGTCAATACGTGGGTTATAATGGTGACGAAAAGGCATACCTAGTATAACATCATAAGATTGCAAAGGTGCAATTAAAAATGTTCGTGAATCAACATAAGGGCCTATGCTAATCGTAACATCTTGCACTTCTCGTGTTACATTATAACGGCTACCTTGAAATGCAGCTTTCACTTTATACAAAGAAGGAAACGTTTGTAATTTAAGTTCTTGTACTAATAAATGTGAAATGAAGTCATGTGAACTACCATCGTCATGTAGAATTTTAACTAGTTTGTTAATTATTGTACCCTGCATGCAAAGAAGAGAGTGTAGAGAGATATCATTACCCAAGGTACTTAAATCCTTCTCCAGTGATTCCTCTGTCCAAACAGGAGGAATTTCTTCATTATAGACCTCCATGTTATGCAATCGAGCTGTAGCCGGTTTCATATGAAGAGGTTGCAATCTGCACCTTATTTTTGTATATCCAGGTTTACCACAATTCCAGCAAGTGATTCGTGGTCGCTTCTGTTGGGCATTCACTGCTGAAGTTTGAAGGGTAGGTGGTTTGGTTGGTTGGAGAGATGAAGCAACGGGTGGAGTTGAGTAATTGGATTATGGAGGACGAGGAAAACTAGGGTAAGATGGGGCATTAAAATTACGCTTCATAGGAAATGAAGGTTTAACAGGAAATGGTCGTGGACGTGGTTGTTGTAGACGGAGTGACTTGGTTATGGACTGGAATTCTTTTTCTGCATCATAAGAAAAAGATATAGCCTCGTTGAGGGTTGTAGGTCGTAGGGTGTGAAGCTTAGCTTGGATTCCCACCTCCAAACCATCTTCGTATTTCTGTTGCAAGATATCTTCTGATACACAAGCATTCGTACAAGTAGTAAATTTTGCCAGAACCGCTCTGTGTAGGTAGTAACCGTATCACCCTCCTTCCATGTAAGGGTCGTCCATGCTCGTCGAACATGCAAATGGTATTGAGGAGGAAGAAATGAATCCTTCACGTTTTCTTGAAAAGCCTTCCAAGTTGTTGGACGCTCCGTACTGTGCCGCAGGACATTCCACCAGAGTTATGCTTTACCTACTAAATAGTTAATGGCAAATTTAACTTTTTCACTTTCAACATACATTTCATCGGTATAAAAATCATCAAACTGCGACAACCAAGAAAGTACTAAAGGCCCATCCTTTCGGCCATCAAATCGTAGAAACTGGTAGTTTCTATTACCAATCTTTGAATGAGTAACATCAGATTGGGCAGCCACAATAGCTTTTACTACTCTCGTAAGGTTGTCTTCCTCAGCTTGCATCTTTTGGAGGATTTCATCACGTTGTCG
The DNA here is from genome assembly GCA_020310875.1 of Ceratopteris richardii. Classification (NCBI taxonomy): domain Eukaryota; kingdom Viridiplantae; phylum Streptophyta; class Polypodiopsida; order Polypodiales; family Pteridaceae; genus Ceratopteris; species Ceratopteris richardii. The sequence goes on from CM035440.1 coordinate 37,928,732, forward strand.
GATCTCGTTCTGAGCTCCTTGAAGCTCATGCCGCAAGAGCTCTAGTTGTTGTTCAAGTGTTGCCGCAGGTAGAGGTGAATTACTGTAATCCTCCATGGTGCTCTTGGACCCTTGCTCTCAACCTTGGTGTATTGAACCTTCTTGTTTGCAACCTTGGTGTCTCGATCCCGTGTTCTCAACATTGCTTGGTATCTTGAACACTCAATCAAGTGCCACCCAAGGATTTTGAAG